>PVJD01013569.1:0-33319 GCA_004026545.1 Mormoops blainvillei
TGTTCAGTGATCCATGCAGAGTTAAGGAAGTGGCCCAATGGGAAATAAAGGAAGAGCGAAGGCCCAGGGAGAGAAATGGAAGGCGGAAGTTCTGAATAGTAAGTTTTCCTCTGGAATAGCTGCAGCCCGGAACCATCAGGGAACATCTGAAGCTAGAAACGGACTTCTAAAGGGGTCGACATATTTCCATGTAATACCTTTCAGACTATGGAGCTGAGACCAAATAATGGGTTGTCCTGGTCTGCCAGGGCATTCATAACAAAATACAGGAGATTGGGTGGCTTACACAGCAGGAATTTATCGTCTTAGGGTTCAGGAGGCTGGAAGTCTGGGGGCGGCGCCAGCGGGGTTTGGTTCTGGGGAGAGCTCTCTTCCTGGCTTGCAGACGCCTGCTTTCTCACCTTCCAACTGTGTGGTGACATGACTTTTCTTAGGTGTCTGTGCATAGGGTGAGCAGGGTGGGATGCGGGGAGGGGCCCTCTTCCTATTTTTATAAGGCCACCAGTCCTATTGGATTAGAGATGCACCATTCTGACCTTATTTAACCTTAACCCCTAAATATCCTATGTCTGAAAAGAGTCAAATTGAGGGTTAGGGCTTCAACATCTGAATTTTGGTTGGAGGGTGAGGAGCAAAATTCAGCCCATAGCATGGATCACGAAGTCAATTTAGTGGTTTGCAATGAACGTTTATAAAACGCTAAATGGAAGAAAACAGAACAAAGTGCACTGCAAACAAGGCTGCTAAGCATGTGCATGTTGTTGGTTGTGCACTGCACATTCTAGAAATATCGTTTGCACAGTAGTCTATGTGGATGGCACCCCTAGTGTTCTTCATGTACCACCCACAGGAGAGTCGGTGGTGGGTCTGATTGGTAATGGGAAGCAGTATTATCATGAGAAACTTGTATTTATGTGACTATGCGTCCATGTCTCTGTGTGTTGGTATATGTTGTAAAATGTATTCCTTAGTAGGAGTAACAGTTGACAAAGTTCGAAATTTGTTTTGGTAGTCATATGTTATTTTTCGGTTGTCCAACATTGGAATTTCATTTCTGATGTTGGGGAACACCCGATCCTGTGAGTCGTGACAGGGTGGGCATCTGTCTTCCTTTACAGAACCAGAAGTGGGAAAAGCAGTCTGCCTCTCCTTTCCCTGGAGTGAAGTCTGAGCTCATTAGCAAGGCTGGGCCAATTGGATGTTCTCGCCTAAAACTTTGAATCTTAAGGGAGCGAAGCAGAGGCTCCGGGCAGTGAGAGATTAGTCATGGTGGCAGCATGGGGTTGAGTGACAGAAGGATGACCAAAAGTAGAACGTGCCCAGTATTTGGTAGCAATGACCCTGTGATGTGCTCAGCTGCCGGACATCTTTGACTGCAACCTAATTTCTGATGCTCTGCCCCTTTCAGTTACTTTTCCAATAAAGTGTTTATGTGCATAAACTGGCTAGCGTCCATTTTTATTATTTTCACTGAAAACCCTGAAAAACAAAATGCACACATTATCCCGGAGAACTAAATTCAATATGCTTTACCCATGCCCTCAGACTAAATTTTCAAACAACCAAAATACATGCATGCAAATACAGAAGTAAAGAAATAGATGAAAAGAAGAATATCTGTATTCCTTTACATTACTTTTTTTCTAAAGCACTGTTTCATAAGGTTTTTGGGGGGACAAGAAAGGTCAAAGAAGGAAGAGTTTTCTTTTATTGCAGCAGGTGACCAGGCAAACCTTAGCCTATGTGGTTAAAACCGCTGCTCTGAGATTTTTCTGATGCCCCATTTTGGGTTAACATTCATTAGTATTAAATATTCTTTGCCTGAGGCATTTCCTATTTATTTAATATCCACAGCAATCAAGACCATACGCAGACTATATGCAGACACCTCTATAGCCCTTTCAAAGACCAGAAACTTTTGCAAAATAACTTTCATTGATTCTTTATTTTTTGCTAAAGAAAAAAATTATAATGCCTTCCCATTAGGTTTTTTGATGTTGCTTTAGTAAAACAGCATGTAGAGAAAAATAACAGTTGTTAAGACCATTTATTTTATCAAAGGGGTGATTATTTTCATATTTTTAAGGTGTGCATTCCAATTTGGCATAATTTTATTCTGCCTTTTAAGAGGGCTTGTGTTTATATCTTGTATTTTACTTGAGTAGAAAAACAACTCATTCCTCGTACTTAGGAAGTGGTTTCAACAGTTGGAAAGACCTCAGTCACAGAGTGTGATAAGCAGACATGGTAGAAACCGGAGGTTCTGACAATACATGCCCTGGACCACCAACTGCTAAGAGGAACCCTCCAGAAATGACACATGTCAGTGGCTTATGTTGAGCCATATGAGAATTTATATTGATCTTTCTAAATGAATGACGAAAAGCCGAGGAAATCACTCAATCTAATCTTCACACATCAAAGAGTTTCCTATAAATCTGTTGGTTACAATAGTTTTTTTGTCTATGAAGGCAGGTCTCAAAACTCTCAGAAATTTAGCTAATTTCTTGTTTGCCACAATAGTTCTTTTTTTAAAGTATGTTTTATTGATTATGCTGTTATAATTGTCCCAATTTTTTCCCTTTCCCCCCTCCGCCCAGTACCTCCTTCCCTCCAGCAACAACTCCCCCACCTTAATTCATGTCCATGAGCCATGCATGTAAGTTCTTCGGCTTCTCCCTTTCCTATACTGCTCTTAACCTCCCCCTGTCTATTTTGTACCTACCATTTATGCTTCTTATTCCCTATACCTCTTCCCCCATTCTCCACCCTCCTCCTCTCTGCTGATAAGCCTCCATGTGATCTCCATTTCTGTGATTCTGTTCCTGTTCTAGCTGTTTGCTTAGTTTTTGTTTTTGTTTTTAGGCTCAGTTGTTGATAGTTGTGAGTTTGTTGTCATTTTAATGTTCATAGTTTTTATCTTCTTCTTTTTCTTAAATAAGTCCCTTTAACATTTCATGTAATAATGGCTTGGTGATGATGAGCTCCTTTAGCTTTACCTTGCCTGGGAAGCACTTTATCTGCCCTTCCATTATAAATGATAGCTTTGCTGGATAGAGTAATCTAGATGGTAGGCCCTAGCTTTTCATTACTTTGAATACTTCTTGCCAGTCCCTTCTTGCCTACAAAGTTTCTTTTGAGAAATCAGCTCATAGTCTTATGGGAACTCCTTTGTAGGTAACTCTCTGCTTTTTTCTTGCTGCTTTTAAGATTCTTTGTCTTTAACCTTTGGCATTTAAACTATGATGTGCCTTGGTTTGGTCCTCTTTGGGTCCACTTGTGTGGGACTCCTTGTGCTTCCTGGATTTGTATGTCTATTTCCTTCACCAAATTAGGGAAGTTTTCTTTCATTATTTTTTCAAATAATTTAAATTTCTTACTGTTCCTCTTCTCCTTCTGGCACCCCTACGATTCTGATGTTGGTACATTTAAAGTTGTCCCAGAGGTTTCTAGGCCTCTCCACATTTTTGTTTTTGTTTTGAATTCTTGTTTCTTCTTTCTGTTCCAGGTAAATGTTTATTTCTTCCTTTTATTTCAAATCATTGATTTCAGTGTGGGTTTCCTTCCCTTCACTGTTGGTTCCCTGTATATTTTTCTTTATTTCACTTTGTATAACCTTCACTTCTTCCTTTATTTTGTGGTTATGCTCAGTGATTTCTCTGAGCATCCTGGTCACCAGTGTTTTGAACTCTGCATCTGATAGGTTGACTATCACCATTTTGGTTGGTTCTTTTTCTGGGGTTCTGTTCTGTTCTTTCATTTGGGCCATATTTCTTTGCTTCTTCAATTTGGCAACCTCCCTGTGTTTGTTTCTGCGTATTAGGTAGAGTTGCTTTGACTCTGTGTCTTGGTAGCATGGCCTAATGTAGCAGGTGCCCTACAGGGTCCAGTGGTACAGCCTCCCCTATCACTCAAGCTGGGTACTTGAGGTACACCATTCGTGTGGGCTGAGTACACCTTCCTCTTGCAGTTGAGATTTGGTTGCTGTTAGCAGATCAATGGGAGGGATTTATCCAGGCTAGTTAGCTGCAAGGACTAGCTGTGACCACTGACCATCAACCTCCACCTTTGGTGGAAGATCAGCTGTGTGGGGGCAGGGTGGTGGTGCTCTGATGTGGTCTGTAGCTGTCCACTGGGTGCACTGGCCCTGGGGTTTCCCAGGTGGAAGCCAAGGTCAACCCCCACCTGTATTTTGCCCATGGCAACCCTGCTTGAGCTGTAAAGCAATCTGAGATGGCTGCTACTTGGGCTGGGCTTGGAGATCCCCTGGTAAAGCCAAGCTGTGAATCTAAGCTGGCAGCTGCTAGTGCCTGACCTGGAGCTCACTGAGGCCAGCTGTATTTTGTCTGATAGACCAGCCATTCATATGGAAAAGCAGCTTGGGTGGGCCTGTAAGTTGGGTGGGGTGGAGTCTCTGGGGATCTCCAAGGTGGGTCAAACAGTGTTAGCCAGGTTGATGGAGTCTCAGATATGGCACCAGCTTGCTGGCTCTGTCTTGATGGACGTGGTTTTTAAATTTTGTAGTTGTCAGATTTCCATTCAACTTGATTTTTGACAGTTCTGGGTGATGGTTGTTCTATATATTAGTTGTAATTTTGATGTGGGTATGCAAAGAGCTGAGCCATGTCTGCCTATGCCTCCATCTTGACTGGATCTCTCCCTTGCTTCTTGCTTATCACAATGGTTCTTTCTCGGCTTTTCCCAGTACTGGGTTGGTGTTCAATTTTCTTGATTTTGCTAAATCAATTACCATATATCTCTCTGCTTTCCAACCCCTCCCCCTTTTATCAGTATATTTATGGTTTATGGTATATGTCTTTAAAAAATCCTTTGCTGTCATGTCAGTGGTCCTTCAGGGGTGTAGAGGCTAAAACATTTGCTCAACTCGCCATGTTTATTTTTCTGGAAGCCAGCTGTAATGTGCTCTTATACCACAATGAGTTTCTCCTTTGTAATAATAACATAACTCTGGAATATCTCCGGAATCCAAAAGAAATCTTTAAACATTAAAATTTTTTGATATGTATGTAGGTTTCACTTTCTATCAGTTTCATTTCACAATAGTAAAGGAGGCATTTGGTATACAGTTGAAAAGCACTGAGCTTTAGTGTATAGAATATGCTGTGCTTTGCCACATAATGATTACTCCTTATGCTAAGCTTGACTGGACATGGATGATTCAGCAAATAATTATTCATAATAATTTGATCTTCAGCCTGGCATGCTTCTTAGTGGTTCTGAAAAAGTAAAAGTTCTATATTCTCATGTATCCTTCTATGCTATCCATTCTAATTTTTGTTTTCAAGTATAGAGCAGACACATGTCACTATAACAGTCTATGTGCATGACGTTAGCTTACCGGAATGCACAAAGTACACAAAACCCAATATATGGTGACACAAACTTTGGTTAAGAGCCAGGTTTTATACCAGGATATGTGTGGCTTCAAAAGTGAACTTAGCTCTCTAAGAAAACCATAATGATCAGAATCTCACACGTAAAATGGGGGGAATGACGGTGCTAATTCAGAGGGTTGCTGAGATACTGTGAGTCCAGAGCTCGGCATGGTGCCTACATGGGCAAAGCACTGAATAATGCTAGCTGTCATAAAAGCAGGTAATGTGAACTTTGGGATGGACAGCCCAGGTTCGAATCCTGGCAGCACCACTCACAGCACTGGGACCAGGGCAGGTATTTACTCCGTGTGTTGGTTTCCTCAGATATTGCTGCCTCAGGGTTGTGAGGATTAAATGAGGGTATGCGCATAATACTCGTGTATTGGGAACATGACCTGACCCACTCAAAGTTAACTATCCATATTGGAGAGGGTGTACTCTGACAGATTACTCATTCATTTCCTTGTTTAGAATTTAAGGACATGTGGTTGGAAAATTTGTTCTTGGTTCCTTCGGAGCAGAGGTACATCTGGTATATATGTTTCTGTTTAGTTGTTAAAGCTCTACTCTTCAAAACAAACAAAATCTAAACTGTTATTTAAGGGTGTATTTTAAAAATAAATTTGTGGTCAGCATCATCTAAACTTCAGGATAGAGTCTAAACTCCAAATACTCACTTAAATGCTTACTGACTCTTAGTATATGTACCAGACAAGAGGTCTCTGGGTGCTCCACAGCTCAGGAGAAGCAGAGCACAGCAGCGAACAGGTGGTCACTAAGCTCAGGGGAGACAAATGCCTGGTTAGACAACACCACAGCTGAATTTAGGCTATTAGCCTTTTTGATGCGGAAGTGAGTAAGGCTGGGATGGCTTTGACATTCCATTTTAAGGAAATCAGTACCAAGTGACTCTCTAAGGACTGGAAGCAAAGATCAATAATGCAAAAAGCTCATGTCACCCATAAACAAAATTCATTATGATTTGAAGACTTTCCCACAATGCCTTGCTGCTTTGGTCACTCCCCTTACCCCTCGCCCCCCGGGGGCTTTTTGAGCCACTGGAATGAACGATTCATATCCTTAGACCCTTCATAGAGGAGAAACCATGTCTTGTTGAAACTGGTAATTTTATTGATAACAAATATCTCTGAATAAGCTGATTTTTCCAGCTTATATCCAGGGAAAAACTAAGTCAACATTTTAAAAATAATTAAAAAATCACGACTTGGCAAAAGTACTCAGAAAGCTGACACTATTTAGCTCTTATTTTAAAAAAGTGACCGTGATTTTTTAAAAAACCTTTTTATTTTTTGGATAAATCTACAATATAGGGAACCATTTACTAGCACATATTAAAACCTAAATTGTCTTAAAATGTGCTCGTAGTAGACGTCTGTTTACAAATATATTTCAAGTACCTTATGCAAAAGTTATTCAAGGAAGCACATTTTGATTAGCCTAAGTAAATATTTTTTCCCTTTGGTACACTGAAAAAATTGATAGATGCACTGTCTTTCTGAAATTTTCATTGTTTCACACACAGAAAGAGGGCTTTATTAAAAGGGCAACAAATATTTTGGTAGCGAGACCTCAGGCTGCGTGAAGAGACCAGGCAATTGCAGGCCCCCTCTCGTCCCCTTTGCACAAGTAGAATCGTGAGCAAGACTCGGGACAGTGCAGGGAATGTTTTCCTGAAACTATTGGAAATGTCATTTCGGTGCCTGTATTTTTTGCTGTGGCCTCTTGAGATTCCTTTATCACTTGCATTTTTTTCTTCCCACTTAAGGCTGCTCCTCAGATGAACTTTCTCTCCGTGGCTTTGTGTCCTAACATCCAAACAAACGCTTTCCTTTCAGGGGCTGGGCTGGGCAGGGCAGGGCCTAAGCTGGAGACAAGCGGTTTTATAGCAATTTAGAATTTCTTTTAGGTGCTCTCGTGTTCTCTAGTTTCGAGCACATTTCATTTCCTCAGGCGTAAGTTATTATCACAACCTGGATTGCTGTGTCAGTCATCCACAAGATGAGCCCTTCGGATACCCACAAGTAATTGTGGTGACTTCTGGAGCTGATCCTCTATTTACTCGTGTTCAGACAAAACTGCTCGCTGTTTGTTTGTGGAGAGGGAGACACATCACTTAACATTCGTACAATGTTTTTGACTTTCCCAGGCACTTTTGCTGAGGGCAACACACAGGAAGCAGTTGTTCTTGAAATCAACATATGAGACCCCTACTGGAGAGCATCTGAGGGATTTAGTTGGCTATTCAGAACTTTAGTTCATTCTTTTATAAATTATACTCACTAGTAACTCTTAGAGGGCAATCAATACAAAACACTATTTATGAATAAGAGGTTATTCTCAATACAACAGATGCTTATAAAAAAAATATTGGTTGAGTCTATTAAGCAAACTAGCAGTTACCTTCCACATTTGGCATTTCTCATTACAGAGTTACTTACAATGTGAGAGCCCTCTACTTTTATATAGTTTATCTCTGGCTTTACTTAGGCTGCCTGGGTTTACACCTGGCTCTGTCACTTACTCCCCTTGTGACCTCACAAATTGCCCTCTGTAAGATGGGAGTGGGAACAGGTGGGTTATTAATGTTGACAGAGTCAACTAGCTTGCCTATAGCTTATTTAACTCGTGAAACACAAGTTCAAAGCCCCCATTAAATTTACTGATGAAATGATATGATATGTGGTTTTGACTACAAAATAACCCAGGGGATGGGGTAGGGGAAGGAAGTAGAGGGTGGAGAGGAAACACAATTGTCCAGGAATTCTTCGCTGAGGCTGAGGGATCAGCGCCTGGCAGTTCATTCTATTATTCTATCTGTAAAGTTTGGAAATGTCCCATAATGAAAATAAAATTAACAAAAAAGATTCCTTCAAAGGAATTCAAGATGTAACAATTTGGAAATTAACTTCTGAAATCCCACTGGGTGTGTTCACGCCCGTTTGCTTGTTTTTAACTTCTTTAAACAAAGGGAAAAGCCCCTCCTGTTCTTGAGAGAAGTGGGGGAAATATCGGCATGAAGATTCTCAGGAATAGCCGTTGTTTGACTCAGGCCACCGCCCCTGCCACAGGGAAGTTTTTCTCTGGTGGACAGGGTATGCTTTATTTCATGTGGCCAGTCATGACTCAAACCAAATCAAAGTTTCACATCTAACCTTTATGAGCTCTGATTATCACAGTCAGAACTCCCAGGCCTGGTTGCCATGAGGAGAAGCCATTTAACTCTCCTCTTTAAAGGTCAAAAATTTCCTCCAGAAAAGATTCTTCTCCATCTGGAGGGTTCTACATGATGTCACCTTAGATATGAACTTAAAAAGGGACATTTACTGAAAGTACACTCAGCTCTTCTGTGACTCTCGTTTTAGGGATGAAATCAGCCTAGACCATAAACGGACTTGTTTACTTAGGGTAAGGAAGAGCTAGAGGAGCAGGGGTTTATTGTAATTCTGACTATTCAGACTGGCCCTTTGACCAGCTGTCTCCCAATGCTGCCGATTTCACAGGAGCCTAGAAGAGGACCGGCTGTCGTCCTTGCTGATGGCCTGTTGATCAGACGCAAGCTGGTCAGACCTTTTCTATCACAGAGGCCAAAAGCAATTCAGAAATCTTTCTTGTCCAGCATACCAGGCAGCCAGCCACTGCCTGTTGATGGCAAGAGAGATGCAATCTATTTACCTACCTCGGACTCATTGTTTCTCCTGTTTTCAATGTGGAGAAACTGAGGGTCAGGGAAGTCAAACAACTTGCCTCAAGTCATACAAGTCAAGGCTGGGTTGGCTTTGAGACCAGCTCCCCTCTGAGCAAAATCTGTCCTACATAGAATTTAAAGATAAAAACCAAGCCAAAGATAAAAGTCAAGCCATTGACAGAAATGTGTCCTGAGACAGAGACCTAACATTTGCCCACATTTTTCATGTCTTGCATTTGCTCTGTGGTAGCCACGGCATCTCCATTTCACACCTGAGAGAGAGGTACAGTCCGAGGTCATGGAGTTGGGGGATGGTGGGGCTGCAATGCAAGCTGGCTTCTCTACGCTCAAAAGCTGTTCTTTCTATTTCACTGGAACCCCTGAGGAAACCCTGGATATAAAGGTTGTTCTAAGGAAGTGGGGATGGTTGAAAGACCTAAGACATGCAATCGGTCACAAACCATCTTCCTCATTTTCCCAGCATTCTCTCTGCAGGTTTTTCTACTCTGCTGTCACCCTGGATGGTAACTTCCTCTCTTCTCTCTACTCCTTAAAAACCTGCTCAAGGCTCATCGTCAAATGTCACTGACCTTCCCAAATCTTTCCTGTTGTAATTAATTACTTCTCCCCTGAGACAATGTTCTTACACATTTTGTATTAGAGTTTGTTTTTAAATGTCTGCCTTCCCTCACTAGTATGCGAGAAGCTTGAGGCGAAGGATTGCCTAATAAGTTTTATTTTTATATAAAAATTATGAACTATCAGATATGTAGAAAAGAATCAAACACACACATTGTTAATGAGGTTGATATTGTTAAACGTGCTGTGTTCTCTTCTCTGATCCTGTGTCTTTCTCTCCACCCAGAGCTAACTGCAATCCTGAATTCTATGGTAATTGCTTCTTTGCATCCTGTCTAGTTTTTTGTGCCATGTTTACATGGTGAACTCCCTCAGCATTGTTTGTAGGTTTATCCAGATTCAGGTAGATCCACACCGATCCTGTGCCCTCAAGGTCCACTCCCAGCAACGAACTTCCTATTCCCACCAGAACTGAGTGGCCAAGGCCTGTAGCTATTTTGACTCCTTAAGCATTGTTTCTTTTGCTTGATTTTGAACCGTATTTTAAAAATGTCGTACTGTACATATTCTTCAGTAACTTGCTTTTAAATTTTTGAGAATTTATTCCTATGGATATATGTAGCTATGGTTCATTCATTTCCATTATTGGTCTGGTAATACATAGTATTCCACTATTTGTTTTTAAAAAGACCATCATTTATTTATACATTCTCCCACCAAGCGACAAGCTGACCTTGTCTTTTTTAACAATGCTGCTGGAAATAGTCTCCTTATGTCTCTTGGTGCACATGTGCAAGAGGGACTCTGGTCTCCACCTGTGCATGTGTGGGCACGTATGTGCACATGTATCTAGTTTAGACATCCTTTCCTGCTCTGAGGTCATAAGAATACTTTTTAAATGCTTATTGTTTTGCCTCAGACATTTAGATTTATAATCTACCTGTGATTGATTTTGTGTATGGTATAATGTAGGAATCCATTGGCTCCACTTTTTCCCGTAATGCATAACTACCTGCCCCTTTTAATGACTAATCCATCACTTCTCCATTCATTAGTGTCCCTGGTGGAAGGTGGAGCGCTGCTAGTCCTTGGAGTGCAGTATCAGCACGATTGTAAAGATTTCTACCTGTGTTACACTGGGCTGGAGTGTAGGTGGAAACAGATGCATGGCTTACACAATATCTCATATGTTTGAATGGTATATCTCAGTAATCAAAGAACTGTGGAACTGGATGCTTTGAAGGATGAAAATGTCAGGTTCAGGGTTATTGGTCATGAATTCAAAGCAAACTTTAGAAGTCAGAGGGTTTCCTTGGCAGCAGTGGAGAAATTCTAATTTTTCCCAATGTTAGAGGGCAGACCAAGTTGAGGTCTGGGCTCAAGAACTGATTGGTTAGAGTAGCAGAGCTTTCCAGAAGGGTAAATTCTCAGCCCTGGCAGGTCTCTCTTGCTAAGGTCAGGGCCCTGGTAAGGAAGCAGGAGAACCTTGAAGCTTAGGCTGGAGCTATCTGGGCTTTTGTATTTATAAGCCATAAATATTCAAATTAGGCTTTCTGTACCCAGGTAAGTGGCCCATTCCCCTTCACAGAGGACAGCATCCCCTCCTCTCCTAAGGACTGTGTAGCGCCTTAAATGGGGCTAACACTGTTCCCGATAATGCTTGTCCTGCCCTCCCCACACCATCCCCGCCCACAGACCAGCAGACTCATCCCTAGGTTAAATGTTGGCCTGGCCCGACTGGGAGAGTGCTGTATAGGTTGAGAGAGGAGATGGACAGATGTAGAAATAGCTAGAGGCCTTGGCTACTAAGTATCGGCAAGAATAGGGAGTCTGTTTCTGAGAGTGGACCCTGAGAACACAGGTTCAATGTAGATCTACATGAATCTGGCAATATGGAGAGACCCTCCTGTTATCTAAGAGTGAACACCCTGGCAAGGGCTCAAAGGGTGAGGACTGGGCTTGATGACTTTGCTCAGAAGATGTGTCATGCTAGTCGAAGTAGATATGCTGAGGTTATGGCATGGCAGACCCTAGGGGAAGCGGTCAAACTCTCAGAGTAGTGGCCCTGCTGCAGTGGGCTGGCTATGTAACAATAGGAAACCATCAGCTCCCATCGTTCCTTGGGAGGCCCTAAGGAGCACCTGGTTTCTACAATAACCAGGAATGTGCTGGCTAGGGAAGCACCAACATTGCTGAGAAGCACACTGAATGTTGTCTTTTGTAGGCTGAGACTGATGGAAGGAGTTGTTGTTCCAGAATTGGTATCCATAGTAGCCAAGGTGGTGTCAGGTGCAGCATTTAACCCTCGGAAGCCAGGTGGGTGTTGAGCAGAATGGGCCACAGAGTTGGAACAGCTGTCATCTGCAGAGGTCTACAGAGATGGCTAAGAGGATATGCTGGCCCTAGGATAAGAGAGGTGGGCAGCCTTTGAGGGGATTATCCAATATAGAAGATCACAAGACCTCAAACACAGTTGAGCAGAAGGCTGAGATCAGTCCCCACAGTGGAAAGTCAGGGGCCTTTGCTCTGTTTATAGGCCTGAAGTGGCTCTTAGGTCTAAAAGGGAAACTAGAGAGAGAGACTACTGAGCAATGATGAATAGTTTTGCTGATTGTTCAGAGGTTTTGAAAAAGTATGTTTGAAAGATTGGGGATAAGCAAGTTTGGAGAGGAGAGATATGCATGGATTAAGGTTGGGATACCAAGTGCGAGAATCTTTGCTTGTTAATGCTCACAAGTAAGCAACTACCAGAGAAGAGTCACTAAGCAACCCAGTGAACAGAATGACTTGGCCAGTAAATGCTGGCTAGTTCCTGTTCTCGACCTCCCTAGTGCTGTGCAAAGCGCCCACAGAACAGAGATGGTGGAGGGATGCAGGCTGCGTGTTGGTCCAACAGCATGGGCGCCCTCTTCACCAGGGCTGATCCAGGCACGACCGCCACTGAATGTCTGACCTGGCAACCGCGGAGACCAATGCTGAGCTTCTGATATAGTGCCACCCTTTGAAGAGACCAACCGTTCTCCTGGTGGCGAGTTAATCAGACCACTTTAATCATAGAAAGAAGAGTTATTCACCCTCAGTGGAACTGGCATTTGGTTTGGCCAAAACCACTATGCAAGGTTTTATAGAATGTTCCATCTGTGAATATGGGATATTGCTTACCTTTGCCTTAGGCCAGTGGTCCCCAACATTTTGGCACCAGAGACCAGGTTCGTGGAAGACTATTTTTCCACGGACTGGGGTAGGGTGGGGATGGTTTCAGGATGATTCAAGCCTATTACATTCAAGCTCACCTCCTGCTCTGCGACCCGGTTCCTAACAGGCCACAGTCCGGTACCAGTCTATTGCCTAGGGGGTGGGGACCCCTGCTAAGGGTTACAATTTTACAGCAAATTTGGTGTGCACCTGACTGGCAAAGCACATGACCATGGGGACTGTACTCTGTACCATTCAGAAACTACCAGCCCAAAAGGATGGTGGAGTGGCCTCCTGAAGGGGCAGTACAGTGCCAGCTTGGAGCAGGCAGTCTATGAGGACAATTCACTATGCTTCAGAATACATTACAAACTTTTAGCCAATGACCGATATGTAGTATTGTTCTCGACAGGTAGGATCACTTTTGACCTAAAAAAGGTTTCCTTGCTAGAGATGTCAGGAACTCTCGATCTCCCCTCCCCCCACCAGGGGCCCTATAGCCAATGACTGAGGGAAAAAGGAGCATGAAGATGGGCCTGTGGGCTGCCTGCAGGTGGGACCAACTGTCCTGCCTTTAATGCTCCAGAACTCTCTATGGGGTCAGACTGAAGCTAACCTCCAGGTAGATCATATTCTTGCTAGTTTCTTTCCCTGCCATATCTTGCTTCCCTCACACCCTTTCTCTTGAACACACTCTTAGTAAAATGCATGCACCTGAATTCCTGTCTCAGACTTTGCTTTTAAGGGAATGTGACCTGAGATAGGTACTATCTCCGTTCATTTCCCAACATTATGCCCTTGCTGTCGTAAATCATTAAACTCTTCTCAAATTATCTCATTTGAGTGTGCTGAGATACTGACAAATTTGCATAAAGATTTAATTCTATCAAATGCTTTTCCCAAAATAAACATTAAAATTTTTCTTTAATCTATTCAGTGGTGAAATATTTTAATAGATTCTAAAGTGAAGCTATTCTTTCACTCCTGAAATGAATTCAATGGTCATGATGTTCTTTTAAATGTGTTTTTTGGATTCATTATGCACATATTTTGTATAAAGCTTTTGCATCTGTGTTCATGAGTGGAATTGTTTTTTCTTATGCTCTCCTTTTGTGGCTTGATGAATCTGGAAGACATTATGCTAAGTAAAATAATCCAGTCACAAAAGACAAGTACTGTATGATTCCACTTATGTGAGGTACCTAGAGTAGTTAAATTCAAAGAGACACAAAGTGGAATGATGGCCTCCAGGGGCTGGAGGGATGGAGGAATGAAGAGTTATCGTTTAATGGGTACAGCAGGGGTATCCAATCCGAGGCCGATGGGCGACATGCAACCCAGGATGGCCATGAATGCAGCCCAACACAAAATCGGAAATTTACTGAAAACATTATGAGATTTTTTTTGTGATTAGGTGTCACAATGTATTTGTGTCACAAAGAGTGGCCCAAGACAACTCTTCTTCTTCCAGTGTGGTCCAGAGATGCCAACAGGTTGGACACCCCTGGTAGATTTTCAGTTTTCAAGATGAAAGAGATCCTGGAGCTGGATGGTGGTGATACTTGCACAAGAATGTGAATGTACTTAGTAAGATAGAACTGTACTTAAAAATGGTTAAGATGGTAAATTTTATCTTATGTGTCTTTTTACCACAATAAAAAAGGAAGTAAGTGTGTTGAGTTATTGAACAAATTTCTTAAGATCTGTGATATGTTGTATCATTGACCTCAAGTTTTCACTTCTCACTTTATTCATAACTTTTGTCATCTGACCTTATAGTTCTTCCCAAGCAATAGAGCATATATCAGTCCCCTCTCAAACCTAGCCTAGATTAGCTGAGCACCAGAGCATCTGTAGATGCATGAGTGGTTAAAATGGTTCTCTTTTAAAGCCACCGAGTTTTGGGTGTGGTGTGTTCCTCAGCAATAACAAGCTAGTTTAAGTATAAATACACATCGGATTTTGGAACAATCCTGTCTGTGCCAGTGTGGCTCAGTTGGTTGGAGCATTGTCCAGTAAACCAAGGGGTTGTGGGTTTGATCACCAGTCAGGGCACGAGCCTGGATTGCTCGGTTGGTCCCCAGTCAGACCACATTCAAGGGGTGGCTAATCAATATTTCTCTCTTGCATAGATGTTTCTCTCCCTCTCTCACTTCCTCTCTCCCTCCCTTCCCTTCTTTCTAAAATCAGTGGATGTGTCCTAGGGTGAGGATAAAAAAAATTTAGAACAATCTCTATAATGTCTATGCATATTTTAGATAATAATAATTCACTAACTCTGCCCTGACTGGAGTGGTTCAGTGGGCTGGGCTTCATCCCCCAAACTAAAAGTTTGCTGGTTTGATTCCCAGTAAGGGCACATGCCTGGGTTGTGGACCAGTTCCCCTGTTGGGGCGTGCGAGACACAATGGATCAACGTTTCTCTCCCTCTCTTTCTCCCTTCCCCTCTCTCTAAAAAATAAATAAATAAAATCTTTAAAGTAATAATAATAATAATAATACACTAAAACCAATAAAAGAGCTTACATGTAGTACCTTCACGTTAAGAAATAAACTGTCAAATATCTCTCACATTCCTTTCCCAGGGATAATTATAATCCAATTTTGTTAATCTCTTCTTTACCTGTTTTGGATTTTTAGCAACTTTTTTTGTACCCCTAAACGATAAGTGTGTTGCTTAGTTTTACTTTTTTTAACTTTATATAAATTAACTTTTATGGCGTGAACTTGGTTTGGCAAAAAATATGTTTTTAAGATTTCACAATATGGATTAGGGACTTCTTTCATCTGTGTATTTTTTTCTCCTTCTTTGGTAAGCTATTTCTTCTTTTATTTGTTGCTCCTAATGATTTAACATAAATACTTTATAATATCCAAGGTTAATTAATGAATTTTATTTTCCTTTCATTCAAAAAATCTTAGAATGCTTTAACACCAATCTCTTTATTCCCCATTTATGTGCTATTGTTGTTCAGTCATTTTTAACTTCATATGCTGAATATTATATTGGTTCACAGAGTCTGTTTATTTAGATTTCTCCAAGCAATTTCCCTACACTTTATTTACTCACCAAACTCTTGTATCTCAGACCTTCTCTCTGTGATCATATCCTTTTTTAAAAAAGTCTATTTGTTAAGAGCTTCTTTTTGGGAATCTGTCAATAGTAATCATTCTCAGGTTTGTTTGTTTTTTCTTTCTGAAAGTGTCTCCATTTTACTCTTTTTTTTAGACAGAGTTTCACTAGGCAGACCATTCTAGGTTGGTATTCACTTTCTCACAGTATTAATATTGAGAATGTACATCTATAGTTTTTGACTTTTGCCTTTGCTCTTTCAGAAATACCTATTCATTTTATTTTCATTCCTTTGACAATAATCTGTCTTTTCTCTCTGGCTTTTTAAAAGATCTTTCAGTTTTTGTTATTTTAAAGTTTACAATAATGTTGCTATAAGTATACATTTAAAATTATTCTGCTTGGGATTTGTTAGATGTATTGAATATGTCATATCAATTCTGGAAATTTTCAGACTCACCTTTTCTAATACGGCCTCTCCTTTACTTTATTTTTGCTTTCTAAACCCTGATTCATTGCATGTTGGACCCTCTAACTCTACTGTGTCTCTTAGCCTTTCACTAATAATTTCCATATTTTGTCCCTGTAGGATAAGTTTTGGATAATTTATTTTAAATGATCTTCCAGTTCACTAGTTCACTCTTGAATTATGTCTAATCAGTATTTACTCATCAATTTTTTATTACAGTAACTATGTTTTTGTCTAACTGCCATGTTGAAGTACCTTTGGGAATGATCCTATTGTTTGTTCATGGTGTCTTGTTTCCTTATGTGTTTTATAATTTTTGAATGCGAGCTCATGCTATTTGTCATTCTACTATGGGAATTACTTAAGGCTCAGTTGGTTTGAGTGTACTTATTTTCAGAAAGAATTTACATTTACTTCTTGCTGGCATTGAAGACATTATCAAACCATGTCCACGTTAAATCAGAAGTCTCCACTCATGACTTCATTGGCTGTGTAAACCCCTGACATGAGGAGAACAGTGACCATAAATACTGAAGAGAGAATTTTAAAGTCTTGTCCCACAACCATAGCAGAAATAGACCTATTCTTTGTTCTATGCTTCTGTGAGGAAGATTTTATTTCTCACTTCACCCTTTTTTGAGGATCTAGCCTTTTCCTGGGGCTGTGTGTGTGTGTTTTAGGTGCGAGGAGTGTTCACTGATATGAATCCACTTCAAATGGTGCACAAAGCCCCTGTGGCCCTAAACAAGGTTATTCAAGCAGAGAGTACCCACCTGGGTTGGTAGGCATTTCTGGATCAATCTCACATCATTTTTGGCTCACCTCCCTGAATTTGTGCTTCTACTTTAGTCTTGTGGAAACTTTCTTAGTTTCTTACAATTTTACCCATTTATTTAAAACTTCGAATTTTATATTTTATCTAAAATGTTCAGGTTTTGTAGCAGGAGGGTTTGGGGATATCTAACCCACCTTATTCCTAGAAACAGAACTTTTATTAAATGATATACACTGCTATCAAGTCTCATATGGTGCATTTCATGTGGCAGGCACTTACAGATTTTGAATGAGTATATGAATGACTACTGCTTTGCACTGTCACATATAAATTCTATTTTTCCTATTAGTTCCTATTTTGCATTTCTTTTATGTCTGCCCTAACACCCAGCTCAGTGTTCTGCACTTGTTAGGGGCTTATTACAGTGCATGTTGAATGGATAAACAAATACCTTGTCACTCTAGAGAAGGAGGTTTTATAACTGTTCTTGGAATCCTGCTCCATAAATTAGCCATCCTTACATTAAAAAGTTCCTACTCAGTCTACTCCAAGTCTTTTTTCTAAAATGTTCATCTATTTCCTTCTGTTTTGCCCTTTGTGAATATGGAGAACAGCTGATTGGCAATTTCTTCATTATAAAAACAACTGAATTTTTAGATGCCAGCATGACATTAACATGGCTACTTAGCATCTCCTTTCCAGGGTAAACGACCTCATTTCCCCAGTGGTGGAGAAATCTATTTCTGCACGATGTTGGGGGTGGCATAATTCAGGCTTTATTCTGACAGTTCTCTGTAATAAAATACATTCTGATCTAAATAAAATAATGAGTACTTGAACAAATGATTTGCCTGCCAGGCGTTCTCACTGAAATTCTGTTTGTGCGTCATTGGCTCCTGGGCAAAGATGTTTCAGGTAACCTGGGCAAAGAATACAAGCTTCTGTGTCTCTGTGGTCAGCCCTTACGGCAGCTGCATCCACGTTCTGTGAAATCTGTGAAAAGCTGAAGACTGGAGCACCCGCGGCTCACCACTGCAACTTCCTGTCTTCCTGCCCAGGGCGCACTTCTCTGAGGCCTCACGCATGGCTGGTGTGCCTGGCCCCAGTCCTCCCCCCAAGGAAAACAGGAACTTGGCCAGGCTGAGGCCGAGGGGAGAGCCAGCTCATCAAGTTCCTTCCTGAGGAGGTCTCTCCCTGGCTGCTTCTTCATGGTCATTCATCAGTGAGCATTTGTGCTATGCTCATGGCATCATCTGGGCCCTTGGCAGCTACTGGGTGTGCAGAAACTTGTGTGAAGATACAGCGAGTGAGACTTACTAGATAAAAAGATGGTCTGTTGACTTTTGCCTGTTCAATCAGATGCTCGATTGACCCAAGAACGAGCCTGATTCCTCTGCAGTGTTCAGCTTTGTGCCTAGTTCTGAGAGGGATAGGAAAAAAAAAAGATAAAGGAACTTCCTTCCGGAGAATACCTCTCAACAGATGGGTTTCTGAACAGTAATTCATTCATTTGTTCAAAAAGTATTTTTTGAGCACCAACTCTGTGCCAGGCACTGCTGTAGTCATTTGGAATATAGCAGTGACCAAAACAGACAAGGCTGTCTGCCCTGGAAAGCATTCATCCTTGGTGTGTACAAACACATTTTTATTCCCCGGGTCTGGTTTTTCAATGCCCGCAGGGAGGCTGTTACTTAAGGAAAGCTGACTGAATTCTTTTGTAAGACAGTGGCTCTTACTAGCCCGCGACAGTGGAAAGGGCAGTGGGTCAGCCAGCCACAGGCCCATTTCTTACGGAACATCGAGCAACTCACAGAACACGGGCAGGGTAGCCAAGGCGCAAGGTCTGGTACAAAATGAAAACGTGGGCCTCTTGTTTTAAAAGCAGGAAAAAAGCTGTTTTCTTTTTCTGCAGTCTCTCTCTCTTTCAACCTGTCGTTGTTTTTATATCCTTTTTAATGTTTTACTCCTTCGGGCACAGGGATACACGCAGCCCGAGTCCAAACCCTTACCGATGCTGGGGCCCCCCACTGTGCAATTCGCTGCATGAGGTGTGCGTGCTGGCGCCTGTGTCCAGGCCGGCAACTGGCTGTGGAGGGCAGAAGTGGCTGTGGGCAGGTGGCCAAGAGCTTGAAGGCAAGGAGGCCCCAG
Source organism: Mormoops blainvillei (assembly GCA_004026545.1). Classification (NCBI taxonomy): domain Eukaryota; kingdom Metazoa; phylum Chordata; class Mammalia; order Chiroptera; family Mormoopidae; genus Mormoops; species Mormoops blainvillei. Next base: position 19,342 of record PVJD01013569.1, read on the forward strand.
GGGGCCGGGCTCTGGGTGAGGCTAGATTCCAACCCCTGGTATCTGTTCCATTGTCCTATCAGGCTTCACTAAGAAAGCACAAAGTCGAAGATCAAATTAGAAAAAATTTTAATCAACTGAAATTAATTCATGAAGTGGATTAAACCTCAAATTCTGAGACCTTGGAGTGTCGGGCCCTGTGTGACTACACTGGTTACACATCAATGAAGCCAGCCCTGCAGAGAGCTCTTATCTTGTATTTATAATACAGAGATAATAACACCTGTCTTTCTTCCTCCCCACCATGTTATGAGAATCAAATAAGGAGTGAGGGGAAGTATTTTAAAAAGTATAAAATGTGCTATATGTAATACGATATTTAACGATATATAAGATATAATACATTGTATGTAAACATAAGGCACTCTATTATTTAAGCCCAGTTTCTCACATCAGATAACACATTCACTTAATGTGGATCACATGCATGTGTAAGGGGCTCCATGACCAACAGTAAATATTCCATCTCTCAACTCTATGGAAACAGCTTATCTAAGTTGACATGCAGCCTTTTATTAAGGAGCCACGTGATTGGGTCACATAGCAGATGGACTGTAGAAAACCTTCAATATCAGCCTTGTCTAGGAGCCCTTGCCAACCTGCTTGTTGTGTTAAAGGAAAATTCTATGTAGAGTTTTAATATTTTTTTCCTGGAAGCTTATTGGTCCTGGGGAACGGCATGATATACTAGTTATTTAGACCGGTATTTGAACCTAACTCCACTACTTCCTAGTTCTGTGACCTTGGGAAAATCATGTAAATAAGTCTCTCTTCATTTATCATAAAATGGATATGATATTCATACTACCTTCTTCAAAGTTTTCTTGCAGAATGAAACATGCGTGCAAGGTCTTGACATACTACTAGGCATGCAACAGGTGCTCAGTAAATGTTAGCTGTTGCCATTTTTAGCTTGGAGGGTGTTTAGATTCATGCAAGAGACTTAAAGAGTAATAGATAGTTTTGGCTGGGCATTTATTCAATGAGCATCATTCTTAGCACCCAAAGTAAGTGAAAGATGCCAAGCCTGGATGGCTGCTGGAGACTCATGTTTTAAGACTTGCTTTGTGTACTTAAAATTCTCCACTTGGGAAAGGTCTGTGGGGAAGAGGAGAAAATAACAGAAACAGTAACCCAAACATCATTTTGTGACCCAGTTGAAACCTTGTCTTTTTGTTATTGTCAAGGAAAGACACAGACTCAGCATTGGAAACACCACAGATGACTGTGTGGGGTTACTCTGAACTGACTGCTGTCGATTCTTTTGTTTTTACACACCCTTCTGCTTTAGGTCTTTGAAGCCTGCATATGAAAGTGGGCTGTGTAGAAATTTGATAACTATAGTGTATGGAGAGCTGCTTCTTGGCCAGGTTGCACATGGAGATCATATTTCGCACACTGGACTTCGACAGGACTCTCGTGCACCCACATCAGGATACAGTGTTTCTGATTATAGAACTACCCTAAAAAAAAGTTACCATAATAGGTTATCAACCACTAAGAAAATCTAATGGCATTTTATTAGAAATGAGTTAAGAACTCATAAGAGCCAGTTCCCTGAGTGACTTGAAAAATATGGGATGCCATCTAGTGATGAGTTTTCAAAATTCAGGCTCACTGTCCCAACGTCTCTCCAAGGCCAATACAACCCAGGGAAGGCTAAGAACTTAAGGAACCACATGAGCCAAACCCAGGCAGAACCTGGGCTGGAGGAGATCATAGCACCAGAACCCCTGGAGAAGCTGTGGGTACACTCCTCTGTTGTGGCCCAATCACATCTCAGCCAACCAGGCAGATGCATATCCATGGCAGCTTTACCTGGAAGCCTCACTTTGTTTTGTGTTTCACATGGAACTCTCCAAAAGAGGACACTTGATTGATATACTTCTCTTCTGAGATGGGTTAAGATTGCGATCATTATCCTAATTCTTTTCCCCAAATTCTTGGGAAGCAGGTGAATGAGAAGATTTGGGAGAATGGGAAACCAGGATCAACTTTTATTCCTTCATTTTTAATGTAACAGCTAAGGAAAAAGAATCAGTCTCCAAAGTCCAACTCTGCTTCACACAGTGATGAAATTTGCCTTCTCATGGACTTTTAAAGTTTAAGAGAAACTTGTGTGGCTTTCATTCATTTGATTATTCATTTATTTATCATCACATGCATACTTCCCAACACTGGGTGTGTTACAGAGAATGAGACTGACATAGTTCTTTCTCTCATGGAAGTTTTACAGTAGATGCATTTTTTTTTTCAAAGAGTAAGTTATGAAATCATGTAGTGGGTTGTGCTGCGCATTGGAAAAAATGACTTAGAACAAAATATAAAAGCATGGCCTTGCACAGGGATATGGGGAAACAGCAAAAGCATCGTAGATCCAACAGAAAGTAACAATAAAAGAGATTTACTTTTGGCAAAGAGAATGGAACTGAGGAGAAACCCCAATGCTCTGACTTGCACATGAAGGCTGGAACTCATGGAGGAACAGGGGTAGGCCTATCTCCTCAGTAAGCGTCAGGTGATTCTCACAGAGAGACCCACAGGTCGGAGTGGAGTGAATTCTTTGTTCTTGGTCCTATTAGTAAAAATAACTGATTGGAAGCGCTTCTAGAGAGTAGAGTTGATGTGAAGGTGCACTGAATTTTCTCTCAGTTAACAAGCTCTTGGAGACCCCATCCTCTAAAACCTTTGACTTCCATCTTTTTCTTTATGAAATCTGCTTGTCTTTATTCTGTTTATTTGTACCTGTTTTTTGAAGCAAAGCCTCATGCCATGCCTTCTCTTGCTGACCCTTGGCCAATCTTAATTTTCCCTTTTCCCACTGAAGCCCATTCCTGATCCCACACCAGGTGATACTGTAGAATTTATCCTGGCTGGTGCCGACTACCTTGCATGACAATAGCGAGCTAACGAGGCAAACAAATCTTAGTGATATGAATCACAAGTATGAGAAATTCTATCACCTGTGTCACTGGTGAATTGTGAGAAAGGAAAAGTAAATGATGGCTTAGAGGACTGGGCTCCTGCATGGCAGGGCCCTTGTCTGTTCATCTTTGTGGAACTGCTGCCTCACCGGAGCCTGCCGGGAAACAGGAATGCAATGTCGGTTGTTGAATGAAGGTTATGAAACGATCGTGTGGCGTAACTGAAGCGCACGGGGCTGCAGAGGGCAGCAGCCTGCCTCAGCTGTTTGTGGCTGGGTGACCTTTGGCAGGTAATTAATCTTCCTGCACCTGAATTGTCTTTTCTATGAAATGAAGATGATAACAATCTTAGAGCCGTGCTGGTGAGATTAGAAATAATAATGTAAGCACATGGAACATTTGAGAGAGTCCTGATGTATAACAAATGTATTAAGTACACTGTAAAACTGGCAGATTTACAGTGTCTTTTTATTTTTAATAGTTGGGAGTTTTACGGCACATGTAAACCAAACTTTCGCTAAGGCACAGGTTTTAAGCAGGAGGGTTGTGAGATGGGGCTCTTATCACGCGCTGGCTACATATCTGTGTGCTTAGATCCTGACAACAAGTGCAGAAAGCAGGGGCTGTTATTTTATGGTGAGGTGTGGGACCAGAGGCCCGAGACAGTCGTCCCTTGGTAAGTATGAGCCAGGGTCGAACCCAGGCAGCCTGGGTGCAGGCCCACAGGGCGCTCGGCAGCTCTAAGAACGGAAAATGAATGATTTGTTTTCTTGAGGAAAATGGCCATCAAATATGAGAGAAATGCTCAAAGAAAGGTTGTGCATAAAAACGTTTGTCTGCTCAGGGTATCGTTTCTTTGGGGGATCTCCAGGTCTCAAAATTATATTACTTGTGAATGGCGAAGGTCTACCGTATTATTATTATGAAGGATTCTACTTAAATTTAGTAATTCTTCCAAGGGACTTCTTCCCATTACCAAGACTTTAAGATCTTTTGCTGCTGTTCTGAAAAACAAATCAGCAAATTTGATTTTTCAGTGTGAGGTTCATAGGCAGGGCTATTAAAAGGTTACTGTAGTGACAACCACTTTACTTCTCTGCACAATAAAAGAACACAGGAAACTTTAGAGTTCGGCCCTTCCGGTCTGTCAGCTGCCTCTTCTCATAAAGTTTGTTTAAACACCAGTATTACTGAGACCTTCTGATTCTACAAAGAACATCTACATTTCTTGATTAGTTTAGAATTTCCGTTTTGGGAAGTGATTCTGCTTGACTCCCGGACTTACCCTTCTAATAATCTAAGTTAATAGTACCACTTGTATTATGATTTTGGGCTTGGCAGCCAATCTAACGTTTTACTGTGTAGCCAGTTTTCTGCTCTATTTCATGGGCAAAGGTATAAATGAAAGCAGAGAGCAGTTATACATATGACCAGGATCGTCCACTAAGAAATGATAGAGTCAGGATTTGAACCCAGGCAGCATGACTCCAGAATCCACACTTTTGACATCCAACTCTGTACCCCCTTTCTAAGTGAGCACAAACTGTCGTCAGCAAACATGGACCAGTGACCCACAGTGTGGCTGCCACTGTGGAGGACAAGGAAGTTGTGATCCCAGCTGTCAACATAGTAACACCTTACTGAACGCTCACTCTGTGCAAGTTCTTTACTTACTTACGGCTACCAAATGGAAGTAGATGTTTTTATCCCGTTTTTCAGGTGAGTGATTGAAGCTCAGAGAGGTTAAGAAACCTGCCCGTGGTCACACAGCTGGTTGATGGTGAATTTGGGTTGTAAATCTAGCTGTCACTGACTCCTCATCTTGGTTTTTTTCCACTGTGGTGTACTATCAATTTAGAGAAGATAAGAAAGATGGACAAAGCTAGACTTTCATGTGAAGTTTTCCCCTTCGACTTTCAAAGATTGTCCTAGGTGTCTTCTTGTAATGGGGTACCAGGCGAGGGGTACCCAGGAATATAGGAGAAAAGCCCCCACGAACCTTGATGGGGGAGGGGATGGGGGTGAGCCAATGGCAGGATTAAGAAACTTTGCATATCTATAGCAACTTGGTAGCTAGTTTAATAGCTGTGTTAATAGCTGTCCTGCTGCTACCTCAGGGCAAGGTGGGCGTGACTTCAAGGGCTATCCTCACTCATGATGTAGCCAGGGGAGGTGGGTTTCCCCTGGATCATGGAGTCACTCTTGCCCTGATTGGGGATGGCAACCAAATGAATATAAACTATACAAAATTGGCAAATGTCATTCATTGTGGGGGGAGTCAGAAATGAGGCCATGTAGGAGGCTCTGGACTAGGATTTAAACAAAGGGTGGAGAGCCATGAGGGATTCGGGCATGCAATTTGAAAGGGTGTAGAAGGAGCCATGCTGCCAGTAATGATGTAGCAGCTTTGCAATTTGTAGGGCTTCGGCCAATGCGGCTTGGAAGGGAATAGAAGAGCCTCGAGAGAGCCACGGTGCAGCTGGGAGTGAAGGCAGATTCCAGCAGGCTGCCGGTGGTGAGATAGGAGCCATGTGGGCTATAGGAGCTGGTCTGCCATGGGCTAATAAGAAAGCAGGCAGCCTGCTTTGATCATGCCCACACTAGAGGACTCCAAAGACATCAAAGACCCTTCCTTGCAAGATGCTGACCTGCTGCCTGGCAGATCTAAACTTTATTTGGACTCTTAAGACTTGTGTCTTTCCTGGACTTTGCCAGGATCCAGTGCACAACCGCACATGCTTTCCTGGACTATTACATGGAGGCTGATGACAGCATACCCCAGATCCTGAAGGAGCGAGCTGCTGTCTGAGGATGGCGACTTTGGTAACTTCCAGAGAGACTGGAGAACTGTTTGCACAGCCAGCAAAATATAAGAATATGGGGAACTATTGGGTCTGCTTTCGGCTTATAGCCTTTTGGGGAACAGGGAAGTGCTGGGTCTCATGGGAAAGAAGGGCTCTGAGCATAAGTGCTCTGAGCTCCGCTCCCCACCCCCAAAGCTGGAATATTGTAGATAAAGACCTGTTCCTTCCAATACTAGTTGTTGGATCATGCACCAAGGTGCCACTGTCTGCTCAGTTACATTCTCTCTAAGAGGTAATTTGAAATTCACAGTATTACTGTCTCAAATACAAAGACTTTTGCCCAGTATTTTCATATTTCATACCCCTGTTATTGGCAAATCCTGTCTGGGTTTTCAAGACTGTTTAAGAAGAGCACCCAGCATAGCTCGGTCAGAAACATTTCTTAGCCTACTTGGAGTGGCAGGCTTCCCAAAAGGATTTGTTGTGTTAGGGTTCTTCACGTTAGAGGTTTGTGCTGTCTCTTGCTGACCTGCTTTGCTTTTCCTAGGCCGAGCAGATGATGTGGAGTGAGTTGCCTGGTCACAATGCAGAGAAGGGACTGTTTCGGTTTGGGGAATCCTTGGCTAGAAAGCCCACACAAAGGGAGGCAAGAGAGCAAACACCAACTACAAAAGTTAAATTATCTGCACTATGAATTCAAGCAGAATAGAATACAACAAAGTATAAGTGCTCTTTCTTCCTTGGACCAGAGTTGAACTTTCCAGCAAAAATTGTTATTAGTAGTTGGAGTATGTTCCAGAAATTTAAGTAGATTCTACAAAGTGCACATTGGATTGAACACCCTATTTATTTGGTTTAGGAGAAAGTTTCTTTACACAATAGGAAAAACCTTTCTCTGACAAAAACAAAGAATCATTTAATCCGTATCCTTCCAAGAACGGTCTAGAATGACTTTTTCATCTAGTGTTTACTTTGCAATTTTCCCCCACTCCCGCCTTTAGTTCTTATTTTGATATCTCTATAAATTTGTTTCGTAATTTTGCTCTAAGCATGGAGAACATCCCCAAATATATACCTTAAATTGGGTGGAAGGAGAAATCTTAGAAAATTCTCCCAAAAGGTAATTTTCCTTGAATAGATGGAAGAGAAGGGCTTATGGCCTCTTCATAAAAATGGAAAAAGTTTTCTGGAAATTAATGCCAAATATTCTCTAAACTATCAAGTATCAAAAAATGAAAAGGGTGCAAATTTGGATCCAAACTTGAATACTGTGTATAAATTGTCCGTGGTGTCTTGTATCTGTATCTTGTCTTCAGAGGTACTAACTGCTTTTGTTTTGTACCATCTATTCAAGGATATTTATAGAGTAAAAAGCCTTGGAAGAGCAAGAGATGTCTTTTGGAGTAAAGGACACATTTATTTACTGTCCGATATAATGAAGATAATGTCTTTTTCTGGGGCAAAGTTCAGACAGGTTCACAGCCCAATGTAAAATATCTGGGTTCCCTAACTTCAATGCTCCTCTCCTGTAACTCATTTCAGAGGGCCTACAGGTCCTGTTTTTATTGCCAGGTGGGAATTGGGGTTCAGAGAAGTGGCCCAAATGCTGAGACTCTGGCTATAGGTATTACTGTGAGTAATAAATTCCCTTTTTTCTGACCCAGGGGTCTTATGTCTTCTGTCGGTATCTATGAAATTATGTCATGATAAATTGCGAGCTTGCAAATAGGATAAAGTCTCAAACCCTTCATGGTGCTTGACTATGGCATACAGAATAACACGAAACATCAGTGATTCGGTGACTTGATAATTAAAGTGACATACTGTTCAGAGAGCCAAGAAATCCAAGTCAGAAGAAGGTACCAAGGAGATAAGGAGATAAGAGCTCAAGTAAGAAAATTACAACCTTCATAAATCAGTGTCATCTGTAAGACTGAGACATGCAAGTACAATTACTAGAAGGTCAGACCTTTGAGTTGCCGTTCCCTCTGGTGGCCTTGGCTGAGCCCCGCCTGGCAGGACGGGGAACTTCGGGTTCCTGGGAGCCACTGAAGAGGAGTCTGTAAGAGCGCATATCAGCAATTTGAAGAAGACGTCGTGTCAACCTTTGTGGTGTGTAAAACTCGAAGTAAAGTAAGGTAAATTGTTATTAATTAAACTGACATTTAGTTAATAAACACATGTCATGTGTACATTTATGCTCCTAAACATTTTTGGAGGACCCCAGAAAGCTCTTGTTTTTTGGCAGTTATATTTATTGATATTTATGATGTTTGAACTTAAAACTGAGAAATTTAAAAATATTTATGTATTTAAAATAATAATAAAACAATTGAATATTACAATAAATCGCTCTTTTCCCAAACAATAGAAAAGAATAATTACTGCAAAAAGTGGCATTATTTTATGATTTTGAAAATCTCTTCGATGTCTTGTTTTAGAGAAGACTTCTGGATTCTCACATCTGCTTCTTCATTCAACCTGTTGCAGTATCGTAAGTGGTGTTACCTCTGGGAAAAAAATCAAGAATGAGAGTGAAAAAGGCAAACAACGTACTCATATTTGTATGACAAAAGCTCTGGCTTTGCAAACCTCCTAACGGGGCCTTGAAGACCCCCAAGGACCGCACTTTGAGAGTAACTGACATAGAGACAACGCAGTCACAAACTAAAATAAGCATGGCAGGAAAAAACAAACAAACACATAAGCTGCTAGTTTAGGAAATACTATTGCATCGATTGAATGGTATAAATGACTTTATTTTATAGTTTAATTTCTGGGGTTCCTTGTAGAAGTTTCCAAAAGAGCCTATTAATTTTATTTCCTTTTGTTAATTGTAAAACCAATGGGTTTTCAGCAAAGAGGCCCGTTGGCATGCCATCAGATGCTTGGGAAATCATCAGGTTTTACACTTGAGAGCAATTTATTTATGGATCTAAGAATGATAACATTTTAAATACACTACCCTTTCTTTTTAAGGGCTTAGAGATGAAGGCCTCAGCATGATGGAGAGTATGCGATATTTGAATTCAATCACATAATAATTGCTGGGTGACTTTGGGCAGGTTATTCCATCTCTCTGGGTCTCAGTTTCTTTCTCTGAGTAACAGTGAAACCCAGGCCGTGAGAACTCCATTTATATACCCAAAGTCTTAGTCTGACGCCTGGCTTCAGGAAGGCAAAAGGCGACATTCCCAATTCTGACTTCAGCTGGGGTGGGATGGAGCTGCCCCAGTCATCACATGTGCAGCCTGGCTTCTGCTAGAACACGCCCACCAACAGAAACACTCTCTTCTCCATGCAGCTCCTTCCATTTCACAGAGGTCTAACTGTTGTAACATTTGGGGAGCTAAAACCTCCCTTCCTCTTTCCACATGGGTCCCTCTCCCTCCTCTGAGTGAAGGCTAATTCTCTTTTCCAAGCCAGCTCTGTAAACATTTAAACAACTCTTCTGTGCCACCTAAGTCTTCTTTTCTCGGGATAAAACATTGTCACGGCCTTCAACGCGACCTGCATGATGTTTCAAATTGCTGCTCATTTTCCTTCGGAAACAAAGAGGATCCAGTTCCAGACATCATAGGACCAGTTAGGCCCAAATCATAAAATGGATACACGCTTCCTTTCCATTCCCTTTGGTGTACCGTGCCTAACTGTACATGTCATCCATGTGCTGTACCACAGTCATTTAAATGCTCTTGTTTGCCTGTTACTGAGTCTACCTGTGATAGCAATCATTGTACCTGAGTACATTGTCCAGCTGAGTGAACAGCCTTGGCCAGGATGCAAGGCTCTGTCAACTCACTGCACTTCTGTACTTCTCCATTTCTTCAGGATCACCTTGGATACCATGACATTAACTTCGAGGTTTCACCTGATGAGTAAAAGAACTTGGTTGGCTTAAGAAGTTACTGTGCTTGTCTGAGAAGCTGGTGAGTCACTATTCTCTCTGTTAGCTGTCATCCATGCTCACTGAGTGTAGCTCTGAGGCAAGCGGTGGCCTTTGCCCTAGATTGCAGTCCAATGATGACACTTTCCCTACTCATGATGTCTCACGGTTTTTAGACTGTTTAGTGTCATGGACGTCAGAACATTGAGATTTGTTAGTCAGCCTTCGCACATTCCCATTCGTTACCCAAAGAGCTACAGAAACTTCCCCTTCTAAGTTCTCTGAAGCATTTTGAAATTGCAACTAGAGAAAATGCTCAGATAGTTTCAGGTGCAACATCTTTTTCTTCAACTCCAAAAAACCCCAGCAGTTTCACCAGTGACTCCACTGCCTTTTCTCTCCTCCAGCTGGAACTCAGAATGAAACTCTGTAGTCCCAGCTGGGAACACATTTTCTGTCCAGCTGTGGGCATCTTTCATGGACTACCTGGAAAGTAGAGTACACATAAAGCTCCTACTAGAGGGTTTTACAAAGATCCATGGGCTTGTGCTCTTTTCTGAGTTTGCTGCCAGCTTTGCATGGGCAGGAAGCAGGGTGTCCCAGCTCCTACACTGAGCACCAGGATTTAATGACCATGCCTGGAGCAAGCCTGCTATGACCAGCACGGATGTTTGGAGAACTCCCCAACTTCTCCTCTATTCTTTCTGTGGAAAGGATCCTAACTTCCCCTTTCCGCTTGTGGAAGTGAGACCACCTCCCTGGGATGGTCTTCTGTCCAGACCAGGGCCCAGAGAGGCAGCAAGGCTCAGTGTGGTCAGGTTTCTGAGACAGGCAGCAGTGTGGGATCTTCCGAAAGAGGCCAGGGACCTGCACGAGAGGTCCACAGGCTTTTAATGACTAGGAGCTGGGAGGAGCTGCTAGACTGAGCCTCAGGTTCCCCGGACCCTGAATGGGATGGAGCCTCCACTATGAGCAATATGGCACCTCGCTGCGTATGTATGCGCCCGGGGACCCGATCTGGTGATGGAAGGGTTCACACCATCGTAGGTGTCCAGGCTGTTGACTGGGACCCGCTCTGGAGTGAGGAACGAACCCTCGGAAAGTATTGACGCATTCCAACTGCTTTTATGGTTTTAGAATAGGTGCACTTGTTTGTTTTAATACAAAAATAGTGTATATTTATACTAAAACTTTTTTGGAAAGTACTGGAAAACCAAAAGAAGACAAATGTCATCCGAGTTCATACAGAACTACTACTAACTCAATAGCTCTTTCTACATACATAGAGATACAGATCTATAGATGTGTGTGTGCACACATGTAGCACTGGGAATAGGGTCTCTTAAATGCACAGAGAGGCCCAGGGCACATCGATTTTTTGAGACCCCTGACATGCTAAACATGACTTTTAGCACCCAGATTGTGATCTATGAGTACAAGTTCCTACTAAAAAGCAAAATGGGCTCTTGGAGAAATGACTAAATCCAGGTATGGAATTGGAAATCCACAAGATGAGTCTGAGAGACATCTTATTCTAATGGAAGGAAGGAAACTGTCAAAACCACAAAGATTAGACTTACTGTGATCGTTTCACAATATATACATGTATTGAATCATTATGTTGTGCACTTGCAATGAATATAATCTTATATACGAATTATATCTCAATTTAAAAAGTACACACTAAAATCAGGTCAAAAAGGTCCAGGAGACAACTGGAAGAGGTTCTCTCTGGCCAAATACCTGACCACTGACACTTATTTGAGTAACAATAAGAAAAATAATGACAATGCATTGAAACACATCAACTACATTCAAGTTTATGACTTCACAGTGATACTAAAAACAATTCCATTAATTATCTTTAGAGGATGCCAGAGGACTAACTCATGACTTTGAAAAGCGGTACATAATTAAACATTTATCTTGTGTCTCTGGTTGACCAAAAAGTTGGCGAGGGGTAGTTTCTCTAGGCAGAAGTATTCCAGAATAGATGATAGAACTAGAATATCATTATTTGGCAAATCCACAGTTAATTGCTGTATCTAGGCAGTGATCTGACTGTTAACATCACAAAAAAGAGACCAGCAGACATTACATTCCTCCTAATGGGAGGACCTATGAAGTAGTCTTATCAAAAAAGTGGACTTCAGTCTCCTCAAAATCTCGTCGACAGACCTAAGTACCGCTCCCAAGAAGCATAGGGGACAGGGAAACATGGTAAACAGCATCATGGCCATGCAGTAAGTGAAACCATGTTGTCACCTGCATCAGTAGATGGTTTTCATGTGGCAGAGCGGCATGTCATTGTGCGGACGTACTTCCATGTGTCTAGTCATTCGCTCTTTGAAAGACATTGGGGTTGTTTCCAGTCATTCACTACTATGCATGACACTGTTATAAGCATCCATGCGCACTTTTTGGTATGAATGTAAGTTTTCATTTCTCTTGGGAAATAACTAGGAGTGGGGTTGCTGGGCCAAAGGGTACATGTTTAAATGTCAAAGAAACTGACAAGCATCATCATCGCGGGCATGCAATAATATAGGACTTTGCTTAAGGTGGTTGTGAGGATTCAATGAGTCGATACATGCAAAGGGCATAAAACAGTTCCAGGTGTTCAGTAAATATTAGCTATGATCATTCCCATTATTATCAGTGTTATTAGGCTTGAGCATACTACTGTGTGAAGGGAGTCCCCTTGTCCTCTGAGCTCAGAGCAGCAGAAGCAGCCAGGAGCTGGCACTCTCTAAGGACCCCTGAGCTGCTTGCGGTGGTGTCTAGGGCAACACTGTGCTCCTGCGAATGGTGAAGGAGAGTGTGGGGTTGCGGGGTCAGCCATTGTCGGCAATGATGCAAGGCGGCTGCCAGAAAACCACTCGGCCAACACAGCCCTCAGCTGGGTTTTAGTTTTGGCTTCTAAATAAGGAAAGATAAGAACGAAGCCACGAAATTCGAATATTAAAAGAGATGTGACCTTAATTTTTAGCATATAATAGGCTGCATTTTAATTACAATTCATTCCATACGTTTGTAATACATTTTGTAAGATACTATTTTTTTAGTACAGTCAGATTTATAGAAAAGCTAAGAAGATAGTACAGGGAGTTTCCATATACCCTGCACCTTTTCCCCCTGTTATGCACAACTTACAGAGCTACAATTAATGAACCAGGATTATTTTAACTAAAGTCTGTACTTTAATCACATTTCCTTAGGTTTTACCTGATATCCTTTTTCTGTTCCAAGATCCCATAGAAGATACCACATTTCATATAGGCTCCTCTTGGCTACGACAGTCTTAGATTTTCTTTGTTTTTGGTGACATTGACAATTTTAATACTTGTCAGGTATCTTGTAGAATGTCCTTCTGTTGGAATTTGTCTGATATTTTTTTTCTCATGGTCAGACTGGGTTTATGGCTTTGGGGGAGGAAGACCACATAAGTACCATTCTCATCACATCATACCAAGGACATACACTGTCAACGTAATTGGTCACTTGCGATGGTCATTTTGATGATTTGGCTGAAGTAGTTCTGTCAGGTTTCTCTATGGTAAAGTTCCTTTTTTTCCCTTTCCATATTGTGCTCTTTGGAAGGAAGCTGCCCACACTTCAGGAGTGGGGGTGATGTCTCACCTCCTTGAGAATGGAGTGTCTTTGTAAACTCTTTGGGATTCTTCTGCATGGGAAATTTGCCTCTTTTCCCCCAACTGTTTATTTATTCAGTCATTTGTTTATATCAGTATAGATTCATGTTATTTACACATCCTGTATATTTCTAGAAGTTTATGTGTTTTTAAAACTGTACATTTAGGTTGTTTTGTTGTTGTGTTTAAAGAATATTATAATGAATGTTTGTGTTTAAATTTTTGCCAATATCTTTGCTTATTTATTTAGTATAATTCTACAAATAGATCTACAAACAGAATCTTGGAACTGAAGATATAAACATTTTGATGTTTTTGCCATGTACTGCCAAGTTGTTTTCTAGGTATTCATCTAAGCTTCTACTTCTATCTAAAGACTATGGCAGTGCCTGTCTCAGTACTAAACATTAGTATTAAATACTATTTAAAGCTTTCAGTTGACAGGAAAAATGTCTCACCCCTTCTAGTAATGAGTAGCATAAAATTTAAAAACTATTTGCTAAGATGATAAAACAATGTTGATATTTTTGTTCTATCTCCAGTGAGGGCTCATGTTTCTTTCTTTCTTTCCTTCTTCCTTCCTTTCTTTCTCTCTTCCTTTCTTTTTCTTTTCTTCCTGTCTTTCTCTTCCTTTCTTTTTCTTTTCTTCCTGTCTTTCTCTTCCTTCCTTCCTTC
>PVJD01013570.1:0-33320 GCA_004026545.1 Mormoops blainvillei
TGTGTGTGTGTGTGTGTGTGTGTGTGTCAGGGGGTAGGGGGCAGGGGATGCTTTGATGTTTCAGTTTTAAAAAAGCAAGAACGATTTCCTGGCAGCAGCGCCGGCCTGGGATTGGATCCAGCTCGGGCGGGTCTAATCGCTGACCGCACCTGGAGCGATGCGCGCCTGCCAAGGTGTGTGCGCCGGCCCGGAGGGGCTTGCTGGACGAGAGCGCGCGCGCACGTGAGCGGGGTGCCGGCGCTGATAGGGGGTGACTGTGATGACTCGGATGGAGAGTGTCCCCCTGCTGTGAATGTGGTAAGGCCAAGGGAACGCTTTGGAGCAGGGGACCCTGGGAAGGATCCAGGCCTGGCTGTGCCTGGGTTAAACAGGCTGATGCCGGTTACCACTCCAGTGGCCCAGTTGGTCCTGTGGTCACCCCCAATAAGGACGCTCTTGGGTGATCATTTCTGTGGGGCAGGAGGAAGGGCACGGCTCCCCGTCCTGGGCTTCAGGTGGTCCAGATGCCTTTCCCCAAATGCCCTGCCTAAAATACTCCAGCTGGGCCCTTTCTTCCCTCTGTCCCTACCTCCCTTCTACTACTCTCTTAGCCCTTATGTGACCAGAGGATAGGGCGGCACAAGCCAAATCCTACTGGAGGGTAGAGTCCTCTGAAATGGCGACTGTGTCTCATTTACCAGCATGCACCCCTCTGCGGGGCCTGTTCCACTCAGATGCCCGCCCACCCAGCACCCATCCATCCATCATCCATCCGTCGACCCCTCCCCCTATCATCCATCCCTCCTTCCATCCATCCTTCCATCCATCCATCAAATGCAGTTCGAGCATCTCCCATATGCTAGGCACTGGGCATAGCCCTGAAAGAAAAAAACAGAGCCTGTCCTGGTGAACCCCCAGTGCCTGGTTCATAGGAGAGTTGGTCTAATAAATGTATAATAAAATAAATGATACGATGTTTAGAAAGCATCTCCACATCCTCGTGCTATGGCTCATGAAGAATTGGTTAAACACAAACAAACAAACAAACCCAAAGCTTTTAGAATTTGGGGGGCAGTCATGTCCCCTGGGCACAGCAGGGTGGAAGAGGCCGCACCACGGAGGCCGTGATCAAGTTCTGGGAACCAGTAGAGCCGGTGGCCAGGCCCTTCCCGCCCCGCTCGCCCAGCTGCCCGTGCACGGCTGCAACTCTGGGGTTTAGAATAACGAATTCCATTCCGACCATGCCGGTGACAGAACAGAGGTAGCGATTTCAGGAAAGCACATGTGAGGGCTGAGAGCAGAGGTGGGCAGATTGCCAGGGCTGGGTGAGACAAAGGAGAGGTCTGTGGGGGGAGTCACTTGGGGGGGAATGAATAACATTCTTGGTGGTGATTAGCCAGCCACAGCAGGCGGGGGGAAGGTGCCGGGGAGGAGGCCGTCCGCCTGTGGGCAGAGCAGCCCTCATTTTCCACCTGTGGTGAGCCCAGCGACATTGTTTTCAGAACCGGGAGACAGCTGGAATGTTTCCCTAATGAATATATTTTTGCTGCATGCATGTATAGTGTACGCACACACGTGTCTCTGGCTCCGTGTGTGTTTGCGCATATGCGCAGACGTGGGGCGGTGTGGCCAGACCCACGTACTTAAAGTCTCTGCATGTGGGCTCCATGTCTTTGGATGTGTGTGGAGGTCTGAGGATGTGATGTGTAACTATGTCCCACTGACTGTGTGAAATGCATCTAAAGAAGGAATGTGGGGTGGTGTCTGAAGGCTTGAGTGCCAGAGAGACCTGGGTTCAAGCCCAGCTCTAACACCAGCTGTGGCATCTTGGCATATGACAGGACCACCCTTTGCCTTCACTTCCACTTCTGTAAATTCGGGCTAATAGTAGCACCAACTTCGATGAGTTGCCACTTGGCTGAATTGAGATACTCTAGGTCAGGTGCTTAGAACAGTGCTTGGTACACAGGATAGCAGATGTTTTCTGTGCTCTGACTTATAATATCTCATTTCCTCTATATTTTTAGCTACATCTGCTGTGGGTTCCATGAAAGCTTTGACTCATCTCACTGCCGTAGCATCTAGCTGCAAGTTGTGCCATGTACCTTTAATTAATTCCCATGACCTAGAGACACTTGGATGTTGCAGACACTGTTAGGAGCCTGCTCACCACGCACACATTCAGCCTGAAGGGACCGGGGAGTCAACACCCCAGTGGAAGCTCTCAAGCCATGGGGAATGGGAGTCGATGATGAAATGAGCCTTCAGGTAGATCTTTGGGTAGATAATTCTGAGAGGCGTTCTTTCAGCACCTTGGGGATGGCATTCCATTGTCCTCTAGCTTCCATTGTTTCCCAGTCAGAGGTCAGGAATAAGTCTTATCCTTAATCTCTACATAAAGTATCTTTTTTCTCTGGCTGCTTTCAAAATTTTCCCTTTGTCTTTGGTTTTCAGCAGTTTGACTATGATGTGCCAAAGTGAATTATTCTTTATGTCAGTCTTGTTTGGGGTTTTCAGAGCTTCTTGGATCTGTAAGTCTATGTTTTTGTTCAAATTTTGGAAGTTTTTAGTCATTAATTATTCAAATATGTCTTCTGCTCCTGTCTCACTCTCTGTTCCTCCAGGGCCACCCAAGACGCATGTGTTAGGCTGCCTGATCTGTCCCACGGGCCCCGAGGCACTGTTCCTTCTCTTCAATCCGCTCTCTGTTCTTCAGATTAAATCATTTCTATT
The DNA here is from genome assembly GCA_004026545.1 of Mormoops blainvillei. Classification (NCBI taxonomy): domain Eukaryota; kingdom Metazoa; phylum Chordata; class Mammalia; order Chiroptera; family Mormoopidae; genus Mormoops; species Mormoops blainvillei. The sequence goes on from PVJD01013570.1 coordinate 2,713, forward strand.
GACTTGTCTTCCATCTTATTTATTCCTCTGCCACATTCAGTGTAGTGTTAAGTACCCTAGGGAAGTCAAAATTCCGGTTATTATAGTTTTCAGTTCTGGGATTTCCATTTTGCTCTTTTTCATAATTTTCACTTTGCTGTTGAGATGTCCTATTTGGTCAGTCAGCCCACATTTTCCTTTATTTAAGCATACTCATGAAAGCTACCTTGCGGTCTTTGCTTTCCATACTGTCAAACAGCCGTACATCTCGTACAGGGCGGGAGGGTGGGCCTCGAGCCTCCAGGATTAGTGTTGTTATAAGAAGAGACATAAGAAAGCTCATTCTTTCTCCATGTCCATGGGAACATACAAGGGAAAGGCTGCGTGAGGACAAACCAACTGTCTGCAAGCCAGGAAGAGGGCCCTCATCTGAAACCAAATTGGTTGGAAACTTTATCTGGAAATTTCCAGCTTCCAGAACTGTGAGAAAATAGATGTTTGTTGTCTAAGCCCCCTCCTCCCCCCAACCTCAGTCTGTGGTATTTTGTTAGGGCAGCCTGAACAGACTAGAAACTATTATAACTTTAAATAGCTATCTTTTATATTAAACACACACACAAGAAAAACAAAAGATAGTATTTTCATTTGAGTTTTCTTATGCTTTTTCTTTTTCTTTAAAAAAGGATATAGTCCAAGTTACTGACCTGTTTCATTTTCCTTCTGTTTGAAGAAAATCTTTCAACATTTCTTGCAGACCATGTTTGCTGGTAATATAGCCTCCTAGTTTTTATTTGCCTGAGAAAGCCTTTATTTCTCTTTCAGTTTTGAAAAGTAATTTGTCTGGATATAGAATTCTACATTGGTCCTTTCTTTTTAATTCAACATTTTAAATATTTTACTCTCCTCCTTTTACTTGTGTGGTTTCTGATGAGAAGTCGGCTGTAATTCTTATCCTTGTTCCTTCAGAGGTAAAGTTTTTCCATCGCCCTCTGGCTTCATTTAAAATTTTCTCTTTATCTTTGCTTTTGTGCACTTTGTATATGATATGCCCCGAAGTAGCTTTTTGGCATTTCGTGAGCTGCCTGGGCAGTAATTTGAGATCTGTTATTAATTTTGGAAAGCTCTCAGCCATTATTTCTTCAGATACTGTTCTCTGTTCCTTTTATTCTTATTCTGGCCCTTTAATTACATGTATGTTTTATCTTTTGGAAATTTCCCACAGTCCTTGGGTGTTCTGTGTTTAGCATTCTTATTTCGCTCCTTCCATTTCAGTTTGGGAAGCTCCTATTGCTATATCGTCAAGCTAATTAATTTTTCCCTCAGCTGTGTCCGGTCCGCTGATGAGCCTGTCACAAGCCTTCTTTATTCTGCTGAAGTGTTTTTGATCTTTAGCATTTCCTTTTGATTATTTCTTAGAATTTTTATTTCTCCGGTTACATTACCCATCTGTATTGCACATTGTTTACTTTTTCCCATTAGACTTCTTAATGTATTAATCATCGTTATTTTAAATTCCCTGTGTGTCTGATGACTGCAACATCTGTGTCGTGTCTGAGTCTCTCGCTTCGTCCCTTCAGACTGTGTTTTCGGTTTTACCCCTTGCCGTACCTTGTAATGTTTGGTCTCAAGCCAGACGTGTTGTACCGAGCAAAGACCATTGCAACAACGAGGCCTGTAGCATGACGATTTCTGCTAATCTGGTTCTGAGCGTGGCTGTGTTTCACGTCTGCTGCAGTGGTGGGTGCCAGAGGCTTCAAATTCCTCCAGGGTCCTTGTGTTTTAATTCCTTCTGGACTTCAAACTTTTCTAAATCCTCCTCCTTAGAGAGATCCTGTGTCTCAGAGCTTCCGGCTATAATCCAGGTATTACGCGTCCAGGAACCCCGTGGACGTGCCGATCAGGAGTGGAGTAGGGACAAGGAGTGTTCCATAATCTGAAGGTTTCATCTGTCTCTCCATGGGCCGTGCGCCTGGCCTGTGACCTTCACACGGGTTTCTCGCCCATGACCTCATTCTTTGCTGACACACGCAGGCCGGAGGGGGTTGGCACGGGGCGGGGCCCTTCCCCCAGCTTTTCCCCGCAGAGTTGGCTGTGGAGAGGCTCTGAGTGTATTTCGCAAGAATCCCTGATTCCTGCCTCCCGCCGGAGCCTGGAGGGGACCTCTCTGGAATCTTCACAATAAGAACCAGGTGGAGTTCCTTGTGGCAAAAACCCATGCAGTTGTAGCCACCCCATCCCCCAAGACCGCCGTCCCCCCAGCCCGGGTTTCATACTCAGCCTTTAGCAATTCATAAAAGTTAGCGTGTAACTGTCCCCGCTAGTTCTGGCTCCAGGACCTTCCGCTCCAGGTGAGCACAGCTCAGCCCTGGATTCCCTGTCTCCCCGGAGTCTAGAGCTGCTGTTTGTCCTAAAAGCTCGGTTCCCCGATGGGCCCAAGAAAAGTCATCGGTTTTTGGTCTGCTCAGCTTCGTTGTCATTGTTGGTGGTGGGAGTGACACCTCGGAAGCTCTTTATGTGTTGGAGCGGCAGCTGGAAGTCATGGCACTTTTCATGTCACAGTGTGATTTTCCCCCTTCGGTTCGTTTTCTTTTGGACAGACCACGAAGACCCGCTTTGGAAGGAAGGAGCCAGTAAACCACACGCGCCACTGGAGCGTCTGATCCTCTGTGGCGGAGACGCCATTCATTTCACTTGTCATGGCAGTCCTGCTTGAAAGGGGTCAGTGCCCCATCTGCAGCAGGGAACTCAGTGAGCCGGTCACCAGTCCAAAGTCGCCCAGTCTGAGGGCAGCGAAGCTGGGTTCAGACGTGGCTGCTCTGACAGGGTCCCTCCCAGGAATCCACGCCACTAACCCCTGTTTGGTTGAGATGTAACCAAACTAATAAAATGTCTATCTTTTTAGTTGCTTCTCACATCCATCCTAGTAGGTCAGGCTTTGGGGGTTTTTAATTTCAAAGGTGAGACTGGGTCAAACCTTCCAAAGGTAATGGTTTCAGTCCCTCGAATGCGGGTCGCCAAACTTTCTGGAAAGGCCAGAGTAAATCCGTCCAGTTTTATCGGTCACGTGTCCCTGTTGCAATTCACTTAGCTTTGCGGTTCTAGCGCAAAGCATACAGAACACATACGAGTGGGTGTTTCAGTAAAACTTTATTCGTGGACACTGAAATTTGCATTTCATTTGATTTCCACCCATCGCAAAATAATATGCTCCTTTGGATTTTTCTCTATCCGTTAAAAAAAATGTAAAAATTTGTTAACGTAGCTCAACAGGTGTACAAGGACAGGGGGCAGGTAGGATTTGGCACACGGGTGGGGGTCTCCCCTGTGTCACAGAGACCGACCTCAGTACAGGGTTAGAATGGGGGCTGGGGGCTGCATTTGAAAGGGGGCGGCGTTTGCTTGGAAAGTGTCTGATGCAGTAGTCACAGAGAAATGGTGATGGGGATCGTAGGGTTTATGAGACGGCCAGTGTGCCCCCTCCGTTCTCCCCTCAGCCCTGAGGAGGAGCTGTCATCGTGATGCCCACTGAACAGGGGAGAGACCTGAAGCTCAGGGAGTCCCATGCTCACCGAGCGACAGAGTGAAGACGCCGGCTGTCTGAATGGTCCCCGTCGGTTCCGCTGTGGGGGCCAGTGGGGCTGGGCTGCGGACATCGTCCGTACTTGGAACTTGGAATCTGAGAAAGGGCCTCTCTCACACACGGACATGGTAGAAATAAAGGCTTTTCGCTGGATTCAGAAGCTGGGACACCCCTACTTTTCAGATTCCATACACTCAGTCCCTCTTTTCCTGGCGACTCCAGGGCCGCGTGCGTCCTGCCTCACCCTCCACCCCCAGGACCCTCTGTTTTCTCTGAACATCCTGGGCACACCCCCGCCGCCGTGTTGGATGTGACCCCCTAGACGTGTGTTAGCATGAGAGGCAAACTGCCAAGCGGCCAAGCCTCACTGGGAGCTGGGGCACGTGTGTCTTATGACTGAAATAGCGGTTATGCCACCAGAGCCAGCGAACGAAGTTATAATTTCACTTATGATATTTAATGAGAGCGTGAATCTCAGCCCCTTCGCCTGGGCAATAGGTTCCTGCCTTTGTGCAGCACACAGTGCACGTTAAAAAGATTGCAAAATCTTACGACGAAGACAGGAAAGTTTACTCTTCCTCTTTAGGGGGAGAACAAATGTCTCTTTTTCTGCAGACTCTGCCAAGCCTCGGTTTTAGTGCCTTAGCAGACGGAGCTGGCGCGGGAGCCTGCCGGGCGCAGCTGTCTGCTTTTTCCAGCCTGAGGGTCTGCGGCTGCCCGCATAGCACAGGCGTCGGCAAAGCAGCATCTCCCGCAGAAGCTCCCCTCTGCTCACCCACAATGTCACTTGAGGTGGGGCTGGGAGACCTGCTGGGAGATGAGGCTTGGGACTGAGGTCCCTTTGATGGGTTCGGCTCCCGCCGGAGTGGGTGCCCCTGGACAGGCCAAGGGCTGGGCGGGAAGGTCACGGACAGGCCGCCACGTTTTTCTAGCATCCCTAATGCTTTGCTCACCATGTGCCCTGTCAAATAAACCACTCGAGTGCAGGGGACAGCAAGAGGAAGAATGGGGAATTCGCTTTCGAAGATTCAAACGGCGAGGCTTTTGTTCTTCTTGTTAATTGCTTTTCGTTTTGAATTCACCCAGAATTCCAAACTTGGGCACATTCTCCGGCCCATCTTCAGTTTGAAGAGTTTAGGGGGAAAGGAAACAAGAATTGAACAAGTTCGGGGCTGGGACTGACGAAGAATAGATACAATTCAACGTTGTCTTAGTTTCTTGTTACTGCGCTAACAAATTAATCCGAATTTAGTGGCTTAAAACAGCAAATTTGTTACAGTCGTGGAGGTCAAAATCAAGGAGTGGGCGGAGCACTCTTCCTTCTGGAGTCTTTTGGGGAGAATCTGTTTCCTTGCCTTTCCGGCTTCCAGAGGCGCCTGCGTTCCTTGGCTTGCAGCCTCTTCCTCCATCCTCAAAGCCAGTGGTTCAGCATCTTCCCAGCTCTCTCTCTCTCTGACTTTTCTGTCTCCTCCTTTCTCTTATAAGACCTTTGCGATTGTGTACATTGGGTTTACCTACATAATCCAAATAATTCAGGGTAATCTCCCCATCTCAAGACCTTTGCCTTAATCACATCTCAGAGTCCCTTTTGCCGTGTAAGAGAGTGTGTTCACAGGTGTCTGGATTAGGATTGGACATTTTTGGGAGGCCTTTATTCTGTCTGTCCCAAAAGTGTTTGTATTACATTTTCCTTACCTGGTGGGCTAAGGACATTCACAGGAAAACAGCCCCTGGTAATGGTTCACATCATGAAACCAAATTATGGAGTTCTGGCTTTGTTTGGTTGCATGCAGCAGAAAGTCACATGACTAGTTTAGGCAGAAGAGGGGGGAATGTGTTATTCCCAAGATCCGAACAACAGGAAGTAGAGTCAGATCCTAGGAAGGTTCAGAACCAGGATCCAGAAAGCTCCCATGAGTCAGGCGAGCTGCTCTCTCTCCAGACACGTGACTCCCATCTCTGCCACCTTCCTGCTCCTCTTCCCTGCTGACCAAGGACAACAGTCATCACGGGCCACCAAAGCAAAGGACCACAGGCTTGGAGGCTGAAGCCAGACATATCAATTTTCTCTCATTTCTGGAGGCTGGAAGGTCCAGACCAAGTATCAGGAGGGTTGGTTTCTCCTGAGGCCTCTCTCCTTGGCGCGCAGATGGCCGTCTTCTTCCTGTGTCCTCACGTGGTCTTTTCTCTGTGAGTGTCTGCGTGCAAATCCCCTCCTCTCATGAGGACATCAGTCATATTGGACCAGGGCTCACCCTAGTGACCTCATTTTCACATAATTATGTTTGTAAAGACCGTATCTCCAAGATAGTCACATTCTGAGATACTAGGAGGTAGGATTTCAACATATAGATTCAGGGCCGGCAGGACACGACCCGTCCCCTAACACCAACTCTCCGCTCTCCTCTGAGCGTCTGGCCAGCCCACGGCCCCTGCTCACGCGTGCCTTCAAGCAGCTGGCAAAGGCCGCTGAGGTCCCTGAGCTCCAAACCCTGGTGCCTCGAGGAGGACGTGGCTGGGTCTGGCTTGGGTTGGGCACTCGCACTCCGCAGGCGGCGCTGGCCACACGGGGAGGGGTCCCACGGCGTGGCAGTCGAGATGGGCCAGGTGCTGTGAGAGATGCCCCTAAAATCTTGGTGGCTTCACATAATCAGCATGTGTCCTCACTGTGGCACAGCCCGGCGTGGGTGACGGGGAGGCTGTCCCCGCTGTCACCTGTCACAGGGATCTCTGTAGCCGCCCGGGAGGCCGAGCAGGCACAGCTTTGCTCAGCACAGATTCCACCAGGTGACAGTCATAAGGAACCGTGTCTGACCTGAGTCTGGGCAGCATGGTCACGTGGGGCCCATCACTGGCCACACTTATTCCCTGAAGGGTCTGTTTCCTCTTCAAGCGAACACGCTCCTGAGTGGGCACAGCCACGAGGCTCACCCATGTGACCAATTGTTCTGGCTTTCCTGGGACTGCAGTGGTCCCCAAAGGGGAAGGACTTTCCGTTTGAAAACGGGGACAGTCCCAGGCAAGTGAGGAAGAGTTGGTCACTCTACTGTGTGTTCAAATACATATTTTCAGTAACTGGGGTAACTGGTCCCTACCCTGGAATGAAGGAGAAACAGAAGGAGCCACGCCCACAAGCGCAACCAGCCACGCCTGTTTTCCAAATCTCATCCATCATGCTCTTTTAACAGCTGGCCTAGGGGCAGAATTCGGTCAGGCACCTGCGCATTGCTTCTAAAAAATGTGGCCAGGTCTCATGGTTGGGAGACTGGAATTTAAAACACAGATATCTAACCTCTGTTGAAAAACCAAGAGATCCGGCAGTGCTGGGCTGTCTTTCCACGGGGCCGCAACTGTGTGGAGCTGCGTGTAGGGCCCCATGTGAGATGGGGCCTGGTCTCCCCGGTGGCCCATAATTGTCGCCATTCCTTCTTTTCTCTTACGTCCAGCCTGCTGACTGTGACGTCACCGATCTGCCTGTTGAGACAGTTGGGTTGGCAATAGTAGCTTTGACTTAATCAACCTTGGAAGAAGAAATTGCAGTCTGGATTTTTTTTTTTTCTCATGAGACACTAACCTCGTCAGGGTCATTGTAAACTTCATCCCCCATCTCAGATCCAGCGTCTGTTTCACTTTCGCCGGGATAAGGTGGTGAGGAAAAGGCAGCTGGCTGGTAAGAGCTTAGAAACCGCGCTTCCCCTAATGCTTTTGAGCCCATCAAGCCCACCGCCTGCCCCAGCCCGAGTCATGCCCTCCGCACTCTAACACTGCGATGTGCAGGCAGCCCTGGGAGCTTTGGCATTTTGGTCACTCAAAGTAGAGTCAGTCGCCTGTCATTTTTCTTAGCAACGGGGACTCCACCAGCTTTTGGCCTTAGAGAGTCAGATGTTTCTACTTACCAGCTAAAACAGGGGGCAGAAGGGTTTGATGCTCGCTTCGAAGTTGTGCCTGCAGTTTGGATTGTGCTCTGAGGCCCCTAACATGTCTGCTTTTCTCTCCGACCAAAAGCGAGGGGCAAAAGGGAGAGACGGTGGTAAAATACTGGAGAAATTCTAGGAAAATGCTGTCCTAGTTTATCCAAAGGATGTCAACTCAGCCCTTCCGATAGGGCGGAAATCTGCAACCCTTCCTGACCCCAGCGGACCCTTAACAAACGGGGGGCGATGATAGTAAAGGGGGCTTTGTGAGTGTGCGGCATGTGCGGCCAGGCCTCGTTCAAAGTGGTTTTTGGAAATATTTATTTACTGAACCGATGTTTGCAGAGCGTCTGTGTGTGCCCAGCGCTGCGTGGGGCCTCGGGGTGCGCCACGGTATGAAACGTAAAGAGGTTTAAGACAAGGTTGCCGCCTCTTGTGTCTACAGAGGCCGAGAAGCCCCACAAGCTGCCGTGTGCCAGCTGGAGACCCCGGGGAGCCAGGGCCGTGCCTCGGGGGCCTGGGAGCTAGTGAGCTGATGGCATAGATTCCTGTCCAAGGCTGAGGTTTCAAGAACCAGGAGCACCAAGGGCAGAGAAGATCTACATTCCCACCCAAACAGTCAAGCAGACAGCAGGCTGAGCCTCCCTCCGTCTTCTTGTTCTAGGCGAGCCCTCTGCAGACTGGACAGTGCCCACGGGTCACCCCCCACTAAATGCCCTCCCACATACTGTGGGCGGGGCAGGGGGGCGGTGACCCGCTTCACCTTGTGTATGGATTCAAATGCTAACCTCATCCGGAAACACCCTCACAGACATGTCCAGAATCATGTTTAACCAACCCCTGGGCACCCCATGGCCCACTCAAGTTGACATAAAATTGACGATCCCAGGTTGGGGGCAGGGGTCAGATACCATCCCAGCCCAAGACCAAGGATCTTTCACCAGAGGGAGAACGGGTATGGAACAGGCAGAAACCGAAGACATCCTGTCCATCATAAAAGGCTTGTAGGGATGGGAGGGAGCCACTGAGGCTGTGTTTGGGGTGGCTGAGTCTGCAGGACAGCCCTTCAATGGGAGGAGCCCTTGTGGGGCAAGTGTGGCCATTCACTCCATTTTTTTTTGTTTTTTTGGTGGTTCAGAATGAATGGATCGGTCTTTACACCTTCATCTGTGACTGTGAAGAGACCACAGTGACATGCCAGCTCGTGGACAGGAAATGGCAGCTCAGAAAGTTTGGTAACTCGCCCCAGGTCCCAGGCCCCCAGGGGTAGGGCTGAGGCTGCGGGCCAGGCCCTGGCCCCGGGGCCTCTGCGTTCACCCTACTGCTAGGACACACATTCGTAGGAAGAGGCCAGTTCTGCCCAAGGCTATCCTCAGAAGGCCAAGAGAAATTATGGTCCCCACCCAGCCACAGAAGGGCTGGGTGAGACCCTCCGGAAGTGATCTGGGCAGGGTGTGGGCGGAGACCACATTTCTGCTTGGAGAGAGCAGAATCCGTATGTACCCTCCTCTGTTCCTTCCTTTCGCCGCCTGCCCTCGCTCCCTCCCTCCCTCCCTCCCTTCTCCCCCTTAATTCCTTCCACAAGCACTTGTTGAGCAAATGCTCTGTGTTGGTCACTAGAGTAATTCCATGGGGAACAAGATGGGGCTCATTTTCTTGGGGGGTCACAAGCTGGCAGGGTGACAGGCTTGTCCCCCAATTCGGGCCAAGCAGCACGCCCTAAGAGGCATGTGCGAGGTCCCGGGGATGCAGAGCAACGCCGGCCCCTCATTATTTGCTGGCCGCCTGGCAGGTTCTGTTCCAAATACACCGTGTGTGTACCCCTCTCCCTTGAACATTCGATTTGTTCCAGCAAAATCCTATTCAGCTGAACGCTCACCAATTAAGCACATTCAGATGGAACCCCGCGCAGCCAACGTTTTGGCCGCAGGTTGAGGCGTGCTCTGCCACCTTCTGGGTTGACAATGTGTTCTGTACTTGTCCCGCTGTGCTGGGGGCCGTGCTTGGCGCCGTGCTCAGAAACACGGCAGGGGGAAAAGCCTTCACTGTCTGGGCCGCACCGGGCCCAGCGTGCTGCCCTTGGGCGTCCTTATACTCTCGGCGGTGTCCGTGAACTTTCTTGGTGGACCTGGTAGGAAGGGCGGCTGCGGCCGTCCTGGGCTCTCCCAGGTGGGCTCTTGTGCCTGTTTGTAGGGGCTGCCCAGGACCCCTGTTCTGGCTGGTGGGTCATTGCAGCAGCGCTGCCCACACTGCTCGGTTTTGTTCTTCTCGATGAATCCCAGTGACGGGCATGCATTTCTCTCCCGGGGGAAGGCATGGGCATTTTCTCCTGTAATTCACATCTGTATTGTGTGCCCACCCCAAACTCACCTAATTCTCTCTGAGGCCCCTGTAGTCAGTGTGGAGCTGACACCTCCCATTATCCTGGGCGTCAGAAGACCCTGGTGTAAGCCCATCAGCCGGCCCAGTCCTCCACCCACAGGACCTGCTCAGCGGTGTGCGTACGACCAAGTTCTGGCCGGCGAGCTCAGAACCAGGACTTCCGCGGGGGAAGTAAATGGGGAAGAAATAATCTCTTTTTTCTGGAGCTGGATGTTCCCAGCATCCTGGAATTCTTATTTTGGACCTTTCGATGTGTCACTCAAGCACGGATTAAAGAACCTTCCACGAATTTCCTGTTGTCAGTAGCTGCTGCTTAGCCATTTGATGTTGTCCACTCTGGACTCTGAAGACTCTCATCCTTTCAGCTGCTTTTTCAGGGTGTCCGAAATGAAGTTCTCCAGCCTTCCTCGACCACGGAGCACACCCAAACGGTGTGCACACGGCACGCTGTACGCGCGGTGCCCAGCCTCTGCATTTGTGTTGACGCCAATGTCCTGAGCAATGTCCCGATATTTATCTATTTGTTCCTGAAGTCACTTGGTTTTGCAAGGGTCATACCATCTTTTACTACTTTGGGTCTGTCTCAACCTTGTTTAACCGTTATCTTTCTTCCCTTCGGCCCATAGTGACAGATGCAGCATCATGCCCTGAATTAAGACTCAGACGTCTGCTCCGAATTTAAAATCCCTGACCTGATTCCAAGTGCAGTGGGGGCGGGGAAGAGAAGCTGGCCTCCTCTGGTGATGGACTGTGGGTGGTCAGAGCGTTTTATGGGACTACTGGCTGGCGGTGTACTGGCCAGACAGGCTGTGAGGACAGAGTGCAAGGTGTCCAGGGCGGGGAGCCCTGTCTGCTCACTCCCGCCTCCACCCCCACTCCTGGAAGGTGGACGTAGAGGTCCTCCATCCACTTCACCCAGCTTCCCTCGTTATTCTATTCTTCAAAACTGGTCTTGTTTATCTAGGAAAATTTTATGTCCATTTGTCAAAGGCTTCCTCTCTGACTCCTAACCCCCTTGTGATTAGAAATATCTTAAATTCACTTATTAGTTCAGGAAGGGCTGGTGGGCTTGTAAATGTCGAGTCTCCTCATCCAGGAGCACTGTTTGTGTCTCTGTGTATTTAGGTCTTCTAGAATGTTCTTTGGTAACAGAGAACTGTGGTTTACTTCTGTAGATTTTGCAGAGCTATACCTTAGTTTACTCCTAAAGATTTAATAGGTTTTTTTTAAAAAAAAAGTAAGTGTGAAAAGGCTATATTTACATGTCTATATATGTTAAAATTTTCATATACATGTTTACTTTATTTGTCCTTCAAAGAATGCAGTCTTAAATATACTTATGAATTGTGTTTTGTTCTGTTTTCTAATTTCTTACTTTTTCTTTCTTCTTTATTAATGCCCTCCTTCTGCTCTTCCTGGGTTTGTTTTGCCATTTTTCAGTTCCTTGCTTTGACTGCTTTCTTCACTGAGTTTAGTTATTTCTTGTTCAAGTATGAAAACATTTCAATCTCTCACATTTTCCTTCGAGTGCAGGCTTGGCCAGATTCCGCACATTGTTACATGAGTTGTTGTTCTTTATAGTTTATAAATAACTTCAAATTTCAGTTTTGGTTTCTTCTTTGCATAGAGGCATTTTACAAAGCGATTTTTAGTTGCTGGCCGGTTGGAACTTTTTGTTTGTTTCTCTATTGTTGTTTATTCTTTAGCTATAAGACCAGAGAATGTTATCTGCACAGTTTCAGCATTTTGAAGTTTATTCGACTTTCTTTTGGCTAACTGTGTATGATGGATTTTTATAGACATCCATGAACATTTGGAAAAAAATGTGTTTTCTCTGCCGTGAGGATACAGAATTGAAATGTATCTATTTGTTATGCTTTTGACAAATATTTATTGAATGCTCAGTAGCTGGTGAGCATTAGGCTGGGCCTTGAAGCCACGGAAAATGAATGAGATAGACATTGTCTGAGACCACCGCCCACCCAGGGCTTAGCTTCTAGTGAGAGTGGGGGAGGGGCAGTTAAATAGATAATTACAAATACTGACCATAAACGTTGTGAGGAGAAAAGTAGGGTGTCCTGCAGAAACCTTGAGGCACTCAGGAAGGTTCTTTGTAGGAAGAAATGTCTGAGCTTAATGGCATCTCAAATCTGTTTGCTTCATATATTTTATGCCATGTTATTTGGTGCATGTAGCTTCATGACTGTTACATCATCATTATGGATGCTAGCTTTTCTATATATCGATACAAAATAAACTTTTGTCATGCTTTATGCCTTGCATTCCAATAGTCCTGCATGTGGTTGCTTCTTTGGTCGCTATATGTACACATACACACACACACACAGACATACGTAAGTTCCATTTATGTGTGTGCATCCTTGTGTATCTCTTTATGTTTAGTCTTGGGGGCTGGATTTTAGGTGTGTCCTGTCAGCAGTGTACTAGCAGATGCTTGTTTTGAACCTTACTGGTTAAAATGACTTAACATGTCCTTTATGGTCCTTATAAGCCAAAGGAGAGCACTGGCCATGTGGGTAACTTCTTAAATAAAGCCTTAATTGTGTAATAGTCAACGCATCACTTGCCATCCACCAGTCACTCTTTTAAGCGCTTCACATGAATTAAGTCAGTTGATTCCAGAAGCAATCCTCTGAGGTTGGAACTAAGCTCATGCCCATTTTGGTGGTGAGAAACTGAGTTCCAGAGATACCAGGTGGCTTGTCCTGGGTCATAGCTTGGACCTGGTGCAACCGGGGTCTGATCCCATGCGACCTGGCCCCATACGGGTAAGAGCTGTACAGCATACTCTCTCTGTTTTCACTTCCTGGCCTTACACTGAGACCAGTCACGTGGGAAGAGGCGGCAATGAAGTCGGTGGCCACAGTCTCTGTTCCTCCAGGACTGAGGGGTTGTAGGTGAAAAGGGAGGGACTTCAGTGCTTAGACTCAGGCACCCTAGAGTGGGGACTCTGCCTCCTGCCCGATGCCCTACGCCACTGACACTGGAACTTGGGCTCCCGCTGTGACCCCTACAGAGTTCTTAGAGGCATCGGAATGTGAGGGAGGAGGTAATCTGGGGGAGCCATCTGGAATTTAGGGGACATGCTATCATTTTATAGCAAAGGGACGGATAGTCCATTCATAGCTTTCTTTATGACCCCCTGTGTGCCTTCCACACAAAGAAGTCCTGTGAGCATCAGAGGACAATAGGCCCTTCAGGGTGGGAGAAAGGGTCCTTTCACGCCTGCCCCAGACCTCTGTCCTTTAAGGGACCCTCCTTGTCCTGGGGTCGGAGACTGTGGGAGGATCAAAGCTATGACAAGGACAGGGTTGGAGTGGCCATCGGGATAGCTCGTGGCCAAAGCTGGGGGTGTGGGGTCTTTGCAGGGAACAAAGGTGGGGAGCTGCAGGTTGCCTGAGGAGGCCTGGTCCCCAGAGGGAGCTGGCCGGGCAGTGCCCACCCGAAGGCTGGTTATGGGGGACCAGCAGGGGGAGCACCTTGTTGCAAATGGCCCTCCCCTCTCGTGCAGGGGCTCCTGCCTTCCCCATGGGCCTCCTCTGGCTTCCTCCGCGAGACAACCACCCTGACTTCCTGTAGTCCTTACACAGCCGGGGGTGGCCTGCCGCCCCACCCAAGGGAGAGCTAGGTGCCCAACGGTGTTTGTCTACCGGACCTGGTGAAGAAATACGACCTGCCCTCTGTTCTTCCTCCCTTTCCCTCCGCTTCCTCCCTCCTCTCTTCGTTGACAGATGAAACACTTGAAGCATCAGGACGAGCAAACTGCAGGTCTCTCTGTTACCTTGGGGAGGGGAGCCAGGGAGGAAAGGGGGCCACTCAGCTGTTTCTCTTGGGGTTGTTCCCTGAGGCCCCCGCTGCCTCAGGCTGGAAGGGGGGTGTCTAATGCTGGGATAGAGAGGGTAGGGCCACTCCCTCTGCACCTAGCAGACCCACTCCTGGAACGTGATGAATTAGGGATTTGGTTCTTGGTGCGGCCCCTCCCCTAGTCTCTGTCTCTGTCCCTTGTCCCCTTTCTACACACTACCTGGAGTTAGAACTAACTGCTTTGGGCCAGGCCAGGTGGGGGGGGGGTGAGGCTGCCTTTTCTTTGCCCCGAGAAGTGTGGACAAGGGGAGTTTTTCCTCAAAGTCAGAGCTGCCTGGGGAAGGCAGTGGGCCCCCCACTGCTCAGAGCTGGGGTGACACTGCTGGACACATCCTGAGACACCCAGCTCCATGCCCCTCATGCCTGACCAATGCTCAGAATCGCAGAGCAGCTGGGCCCAAACCCAGAGGCCGAATCAATCTGTCTAGGGTGCAACCCCGGGGTCGATACTTCTAGGAAGCCTCCCAGCCAGGTTTGGAAACTACTGCCTTAGCATAAAATGATGGTGTGTTAGGTGAGGGCTGCCAGGAAAAAGTACAGGATGCCCAGTTAGGCTTGCATTTAAGATAAACAATGGAACCTTTGGAATATAAATATGACCCAATATGGCGTAGGACAAGTTTAACTGCCATATTGTACCCCCCCTTTTTTTCCCTAAAGTTTGCAATCTTACGCTAGATGCTTTAAAAAAATTTTTTTTCTCAACTTGAAGAGTCAAGGAAGCATCAAGCATTTATTGGGCACTTGCTATATTCCAAGCAATTCTCTAGGCACCAGGAAAGAAGGCATGAAGAACTCCTGTCCCTAAAGACCCTATGTTCTAATTGGGGGTAGGGACAGGGGACGAAGCTGACAAAATCAGGTTAATACACAAGACAGCTGCAGCTGGCCAAGGTGGCCGTGAAGCTAATGAGACAGCAATTGATGGAGGGTGAGGAGGGTGGGCGGGGCTACATGAGTCAGAGTGGGCGGGGAAGACCCTGGAGGGCGTGGCTCTGACTGAGGTGGGTGGGGCGGGTGTGGAGGGAGGCGGTGGAGCTGCCGGGCAGAAAAGATGGCGCAGGAAGAGGGAACTGCAGGGGGGAAGGTGAGGTAGTGAAATTGGCCCGAGTCCGTCCGCGGAAGATGGAGGAGGCCAGCGAGGCTGGAGTGGAGGGAGGGAGGGGAGCCAGGCAGCCGGGGCTCATGGGTCTTGGGGAACTCAGGCAGGCACCTGAATTACAAGAGAATTCTTAAAAATCTAGCGAAATGCTGGATGACTTTCTTGAATAATAGAAATATGTCAGGTTGACTTCAGAAGCCTTAAAAAATCCCTACACAGTGTAACTCTAGAAGACATTTAAAACAATCGTAGAAAAATTTTAAAGTTTGTCAAAGGTCTATCATAATACATACTTTAAATGATTCTGACTTTACATGGGTTCAAGCCAAGAAGTGGTAATTCCATTTAGATTTTATCAGACCATTGACAAAGAGCAAAATCTTCTCAATTAATTTAATGAAGTTGGCCAACTCTAAACACCAGCTTTGAAAACTGTCTCACAAACAGAGCCTCCCTGGGCAAGGGGAGGCCCACTTGCCCCGGGTTCAACTCCAGCCGTCACCACTTGGACGTAAGGACTGACTGACCACGCCTGGTTTTCAAAGAAGGCCGAGAATTGAATGCTTAGATGTAACTTTAATTTTTTCTGTGCTGTCAACTAACACCTTTTTTTTTTAACACCCAACATGAACCAAATCAAATTTGCTGACTGGATTCGGCTACACTTTGCAACCTTTATGAAAATGGACTTGGACCCATGCTTTGAAACAAGGAGCCAAAGGAGGAAAGGATGTCTCCTTACTATAAACTTCGGTTTCTCTGGAAAGAAAGTTCAACTGCTTTGTTTGGTAGGAATATAATGAGAGCCACATGTGCAATTTCAAATTTTCTAGTAAAAAATCAGAAACAGATGAAATTAATTTTAAAAATATACCTCGTATATCTCAAAATGATCATTTCAACACGTAATAAATATGAAAATGATTGATGAGATATTTTACATTCCTTTTGTGTTGCTTCAAAACTTTAAAATCTAGTGTGTGTGTTCTATACTTACAGTATACAAGTTGCAATTTAGCTGCTAAGTTTTTGTCAGAAATAGTTGGTCGGTATTTAGACTTTGTAATGTTTACTGTTGAAAAAGTAGATTCCCATGTCTAAGTTGTTCCAAACATACTGAGTTTTCCAGTAACTGAATCGTGCATACAAGTCATTTCCCTTTAACACTCGCATCCCATTGACAAAACCGGTACATTTCTTTCTGATGTAATTTCACTTCGAAGGAAAAGTATATCAGTTTTAAAACTGGCCACATGCAGTAAATCCCCTAATTTGGGATTGTGAACACTGAGCCCCACGGGGACAGCTCAGAAGTTGGAAAGCAGTTCTAGGCTTACCCTTCTCAGCAAAGTGTTCTTCAATTTTTATGGTTTTGTGTTTTTTTTGACAATTTATGTAAATTGTTACATAGCGCTGCCAGTCACAATGAAAATCTTCTGCAGGTTGAGTCATGTCGGAGAAAATGTGAAGTCATTATTATTGATTCGTGTTATGAAAGTTTTCAATTTCAGCGTCATCAGCTTTCGAACCTGTCCAGCTAGCCGCTTTTCCCCTTCGGGGCTTCCGATTTAGCTCTTTCATATGTTATGTGATGACGGCGAGAAAACTTGAAATCCAACTTCCATTTTTTGTCTTTGATTATTGAACATTTGGCAAGTATACTTTGGATTCAAAGAAATCTTGAGTCAGAGTTAATACTACAGCCCATCTTTGGAAAACCCTTTCATGACTCAACCAAGGAGCCAAGGACATGAGATTGCGAGGCTCTGTATCTTCCTCCAGTGGCTCTAAAAGCCGGTGAGACCCATGGCATTTGTTCGTAGATGCGAAATGGTTTCAACTGCCGTACCCTGGCAGTTTTCAGAGTCTGCGACAGGAAACTGAGCGACAGTACCTTAGACGCGTCACACAACGGAATGAACTACTAAGGAGAACGTCGTCTCTTGTTTTAAAATTCCAGTAAACCTGAGCTTTTGATTTGTGAGAGCTGAGACATGGTCATCATTGGGTATCGCATTCTCATTTCTAGCTGACATTCTCCTTTGACAGCTGTAGAGATTCAAAATTATCTATGTCGTGAGTTCAGTTTTTAAAAATTAAGACTGTTGTTTTAGAGTAGTTTTAGGTGCACAGAAAAATTGGGAGGAAGGTACAGAAATGTCCCATATCTCCCTGCCCGCATGCACACCCCATTAGCAACCCCCAGCCATATGAACCTACCCTTTTGTGCCATGATTGCACTCGGTCTGTAGCTCACCGGAGCGTTTGTTCCTGGTGGTGTACATTCTACAGGTAGGACAGATGTATAACGACATCCGTCATTATAGTATCACACAGAATAGTTTCACTTTCCTAAAAATCTCGGCTCTGCGTCTTCATTCCTCCCCACACCCCAGCCCCCGGCAGCCATGGATCTTTTTATTGTCTCCATAGTTTTGCTTTTTCTAGAATGTCATATAGTTGGAATTAAACAGTGTGTTGCTTTTCAGATTGGCTCCTTTCACTTGGTAATGTGCATTTAAGTTTCCTCCATGTCTTTTCATAATTCGATCGCCCATTTCTTTTTAGCACTGAATAATATTCCATTGTCTGAATGTACCACAGTTTGCTTGTCTATTCATCCGTTGAAGAGCATGCTGGTTGTTTCCAAGTGTTGACAATTATAACCACAGCTGCTCTAAACATCCGTGCACAGGTTTTGTGTGGACGTGAGTTTTTAACTCATGTGAGTAAACACCAGGGAATGTGATCGCTGGATCGTATGGTAAGAGTATGAATAGTTTTGTAAGAAACCTCCGATAACAGATACCTCACCAAAGAAGAGATATAGACGTCAAATAAACACGTGAAAAGATGTTCCACATCCTATGTCATCAGGGAAATGTACATTAAAACAATGACAAACCCCTGCGCACCTATCAGAAGGCCCAAAATACTGGACCACGAGGCCGCGAGTGGCCCCCTAAGGACGGCAGAGTAGGAAGCGGGAAGCGGCCTGTTCCCGGCAGCTTCAGGGAGCAAGGCTGCCGCCTCGGCCCCGGGCCTCTCCTGCAGACATCTTTTACAAGAAGGAAAAATCAACCTCTGTCCTGTTTCCAATGTTATCTTGGGTTTTCTGGTTTTGCAGTGAAACCTGAACCCATCACCTTTTGATGACACCTCGGGCAGCCCCATCATTTTCTGCTCTCACGTCCAGCAGTCCCACTTAGAAATCCAGTCTCACTTTCAACTGAAATCTTATTTCCTTCCTTCTACCAGGCTTGGTCAAGTTCAAGGCTCCCAGGACCACTTGGGCGGGGTGAGGAGGGCGCGGCGGGCAAGGGAAGGAAGATGAGACAAGCCGTACATAACTGTTAGGAAAAGGAGATCAAGGATGCTCGCCAGAGGAAGAGGATTCGCCCTGGGCAGGGACCCAGGAGGCTTCTGAGGGGCGGACCCGGGTTGGGCGGGGCTCTGTCCCCACGGGGCGCCAGCAGTCACGAGTGCACACGCAGGCTTGGGAGTGGAGGTCGGAGACACAGGGCTGACCCCCAGTTCCGTCCAGGCCGTGTCCAGGCAGGGAGTGGGCAGGCAGCACCCGCCATTTGGCCGCGGAGCGTGACCCCCACCCCCGGCTGCCAGGAGGGTCAGCGTCCAGCTCAGCGAGGCTCCCCGCCCGCTCTGCTTCTTGGAGAACATAAGCCCCCGTGTCTTTGCGGCTGGGCTTCCTGACTCTGTTTCTGACGGCCCAGTGCTCACTCCCAGCCCGGCTCATTCGCACATCCGAGCCAACTTTGCACCCCGCCTCCAGGGGAGCAGCTCCCACGGCTGGGGCTGACTTTGGGGTGTTGAACGGGAGTGGTCGCCATTCTCAGAGGACTGTCCCCGCTCCTCCCTAGCCACCCGGGTGGCTGGTTTTACTTCGTGAGCCCCGACAGGCTGTGACCACACTGCCCCTACCTGCCCCAGGCTGGCCCGGTCTAGCTCTCCATCCTGGTGGGTGGGGTTGGGACTCAGGCAGTCCAGTGCGGAGCTTTGCCCAGCGGGGCACCCCGATCCTCGCAGCGCACCCTCCTCTGGTGGTCAGCCCCTGCTCCTTACAAACACGAGGACCGTGCAGGTGCTCTGGACCCTGGGACCACGAGTGACTTTCTAAGCCTCTGAGTGCCGTGGTCTCTCCATCAGGGGAGTGGGGAAGGCGGGGACCAGGGGCTGGCCCCTCAGCACGCGTGGCGTCCCCGGAGCACCCCGACAGTGCCGGCTGCGGGGCTAGGGACGTCCCAGGGGGGCCGCCCAACATAGCCACTCGGCACTGCGTCTCCTGAGAGCCTTTAAGCCTGTGCTCACAGGAGTCAGTTTCATTACACAAAGAGCCAACTTAATTCCAGCGCGGCGAGGTGGCTCCGGACCAAACGGCTGCCTTTCCCCTCCAGAGCATCTGCCGCCTGACCCCCGGTGCCTCCTGTCAGGGCGAAGACGGGACCGCCAGGCGGTTATCGACAGCGATGGCAGACGGGCATTGATTGGGAGCACGGACGAGTCTTTTTCATTTCCAAGTTCCAGCTGCGAGCGGGTGATGAATGGGTCTCTGTGAGATTTCCTGTCTCCCGGAGCTGGGGGACACAGGGACGTCGGTGAGCAGAGAGGGTATGCCTCTCTGCACTGTTCAGCGACGTCGTCAGCCGAAACAAGTCACTGACCTTTCGAAGGAGAAAAATGGTCATACTCTCCGGCAGCAGCCCTTGACTGATAGGCTGGCGACAGTGAAAATGTAAAGGTTCCAATGACTTCAAGGAATAGCTGTCTCTGCTTCCCCCGCAATACCAATGTCCCATGCCATGCCGCCTCCTCCTGCCTGGTCCCCTGTCCCCCCTAGAGGCGCTTTTGCTGCAGGGTCACCAAGCTGGTCTCCTTGCCTCCTGATTCTCCGCACTCTGGCCCAGCGAAGAGCAGGTCCCCTGAAAGTGATCGGGGTGCTCCAGCCAAAGGGCAGGAGACAGGTACCAGGCAGGCCGACCCCAGCAGTCCAGGGCACTGCTGCCTCTGGGCTAGGACGGCTTTCGAGGTCCTCCCAGTTGTAGCCACCACTGTGATGCTGCTGTGATGTCGCCCTGACACTGCTGTCACCACACTGTGACATGCCTGCCTGCTCGGCACTACATCCGGAACCCCTGCTACACTGGGTGTCCAGTGAGATTTCCAGAAAGGTTCTGACAGCCCCCGTGGCCGGGTGGCTTCGGCAGTCCCCTGAGACTCGGCTCCCCTCCCCTGGGCACAGCCCTCGGAGGACCGCACTCTCTGGCTCGTTCAAAGCCATGTCCCAGCCCCCGGAGGTGCGGGCAGCCTCTTCAGCCCAGAGACCCTGCCTCTCCCGTTAAGGAGGTTGGTGCTCCCTTGCTGGCTGGACTCCCTGTCAGCAAGAGGGAGTCTGGGAGCCCATCAGAGGCAGCCCACCTCTCACTCCGCCACCCTGTCTGCTGGGACCAAGAACTGAGGGGCCGATGTGGTCAGGTTCATGGATCAGTGAAGTCCATCTGTCCACAGATTTGTCTGCTCGGCTTTTAGGGTGTCACCATTTCTTTGCCTGTTACTGTGAGACCTCAATCCTTTTGGGACTAGACACATAAATATCACATAAATAAACAAAAATGTAGATGTGTCACTGGGACCTGAGGGCTGAGGGGGGTGGCCCCCACACCCGTGTCCTGCCCTGCCCAGGAAGGTGCAAGTGAGCACCTCTTTTACAGGGACCTTGCCACTCGGATCGTGGACCCAGCCGAAGCCTGCACGCTGCCCAGGGCGCGGAGCACCCATGGGCGACCCACTCTGCTTCTGTGAACCACTGTCCCTGGCAAGAACTCAGCAAGGACTGAATGAATGAAGGGTGCATGGATGAGTGAACTGCTTCCTTCTTCATAGGGTTCCCCATCAGCACGGGGTCTCCCAGAGGCTGGGAAACCGACACCCACGGCGCCGAAGCCTGTTACAGCAAGTAGTGCACTGGCACCTCACCTGATCCCCCGGCCTCTCTCCTCCCACACCACTGTCCGGTCTCCTGACCACAGCCGGGGCAGATGCTCTTCAAATGGGAGTCTGAGCCTGTCGTCAGGCAACCCCCAAACCTCCAGAGGCTTCTCGTCCCGCACCAAACGAGATGCAGAACCCTTCCTCTCCTGGGCCTGCAAGCCCCCATGATCTGCCCCCATCCCAGTGGACCTCATGGCTCACCCCCTTCTCATCACCCAGTCAGCTCTCCCAGTCAGGACCCTTGCACCTGAGGTGCCCTTTGTATGGGTTGTTCTTCCCCAAATAGTCCCAAGGCTCTCTTTCTGGCTTCCTCCTACTCCTGCCCAAATGCCACCTCTTCCAAGCTGTCTTCTCTGATTGAGCAGGTTAAAAAAAAACAAACAACAAAAAACACCCTGCACGACCTTTAGGCTCTTTACTCGCTTCCCTCACCTTACCTTCCTTTGCAGTACTTCTCTCCTCCCGATGTCACATCATACTGGGTGTAGACCCGCCTATTTGTTTGTGGTCCAAAGAGAGTTTCGTGGGGACCAAGACCCTGTTTGTCTAGATAGTCATTCGACCCCCGTGTCTGGCACACAGTAGCATGAAATTCCTGTTTATTGACTAAATTAACTCCAATTGAGAGATGAAGTTCCTGCGACTTGGAGAGGTGAAGGAAGACGCACCACCAGAAGACGCATGGAGACCCTGGCCCCACCTTCTCTATCTGCTGGCTTAGATGGTGTCCAACGGAAGACAATGGTCACTACCAGGGGCACGTGCCCAGGGGACACAGGACTCTCACGGCAATGCCGAGAATGACTCTTTATAGGCCTATTATACTTGGTAAGAGATAATGAACTGTGTCCTTTGGATCAAGAGCGCTGGAGAAGGAGGGGCCTCGGCTTCTGCAAGTGCCCAGGCGGCTTTGCAAACCTGATTATTACAAAATATAAATATTTAATGAGGCCTGCCCTCCGGGTCTTCTTTCCTTGTCCACAGCCATTAAATACTCTCTTGCAGCCAAAATGCCAACTCGGCTAAGTCTTGTGTGAGAAGAGGGACGTTTCAAATCCACTCAAGATCCCAATTAACTTTTTTTTTTTAAACTCAAGAGCAGATGAAGGAATAAAGCAGATATATAGGGAGAACCGTGTCTCTAAAAAGCCCCATGGGGCATGGTAGTGGGTTAGATGGTGTCCTCTCCCAAACTTACACCCTCCCAGAACCTCAGGAGGTGGCCTTCTTGGGAAACAGGGTCTTTGCAGCTGCTCCTAGTTAGTGTAGGTCCCGTTGGGTTGGAGCGGGCCCTAAATCCACTGACTGGCGTTCTTTAAGAAGAGGAGAGGAGATGGAGACACAGGAGGAAATGGCCCCGTGACAACAGAGACACGCGCACTGGGGTGACACAGCCACAAGCCAAGGAGGACCAGGAACCGCCAGAGGAAGGGGGAGGAACGGAGTCTCCTTTGGAGCCTCCCGAGGGAGGGCAGCCTTGCCGACACCTTGATTTGAGGCATCCGACCTCCTGAACTGGGAGACAGTGAATTTCTCTTGCTTTAAGCCCCCATTTGGGGTCAGTGTTATAGGAGCCCCAGGAAACAAGTCCAGGTGCTTTGGGATTTTCCCAGGGCCAGCTGAGCTCGTTTCATCAGGGAGCTAATTGGGGCCAGGAAGGGAGCGTGAGGTGGGTTCTGGGCGGTGACCGTCTGGCCCCGGGGCTCCTCCCTGGGCGTCCCTCAGCTGTCGTCCTCGGCTCACTGGGCTCCAGGCAGCCGCTGGCCCCTCCCCGTGGGCTCCTGGAGCCCTGTCTCAGGTGGTCACCTCTTTGCTTCCCCTCCCTCTTTGAGGCCTTGCTTAAATGTTCCCCAGAGTGTCCACTCTGTGGAACACCACTGTGTTGACAGGACATAAGTACTATGGCCCCATTGGGTCAAAAGTACATGGAGAGCACCCCAAAAGAGTAAAACAGAGCTATCTGGGGCAAAGAAAGGCCATCTTTATTCTCTGATCGTCACGCTGTTGTCCTGCCTCACCCCCAACACATGGCATGAGGGCACAGGATGCGTCTCAGGTGCACCCCTCCCCCGCCAGGGGAGGTCAGCCCAGAGGCGCTGCCTGCGGGCTCACCAGCTGAAGCAGGGGCGGGGGGCAGGTGTCAGCCCCAAGAAGCTCCTGGGTGACGCTGCTGCTGACCCAGGGACCCCACGTGGCGTGACAGCTCCGTTGAGGTCTCTCTGCTCTTCCATCTCTGGTCGGTCTGCCCGCCTGTAGGGACCAGGTGTTTCCAGGACCATGGTGAGTAAACACACCCCGGAAGGTGTCCCAGAGAGACGATGTCCACCTGCACCGGCTCTGATGTGGATTTGATCATGGAAGGAAGGCGGTTTCTTCTCCGGCAAAGGGCACAGCCGCGGCGCAAACAGCCTGAACGAGAACGCGCACAGGCTCTCGCCTTTCACCAGCAAGAAGGGGGCGAGTAGGTGCAGAAAGCTGTACCACTCGTGTCCACCGAGGGCCCCTACAGGTTAATACGGAGGTGAGCCCTTCTGAAAAAGCATCATTTCCCGCAAAGAGAGACAAACTAACGTCAGCTGTGCTGTGAGCTGTCATCAGTTGACCTGTTTCACGCAGAAAAGCATTTCATGAAATGTGTGGTAGTGTCTCCCTTTCACAGACGACGGGAGATGGAGGTTCAGAGAGGGTGAGTGGCTTCCCCAAGGTCACACAGCCCGCAAGTGCTGTGTGGGATTGGGGGCCCGGGCTCCTTCCACTGGGCTACACGCTTTGAGAGTTAAGCCACGTCCAGGGATTATTTGACATCCAGAATGATCCAGAGAGAACAGAGAAAGGAGAGAAGACTGGGGGGACTTGCCAAGGAGAGCCAAACCGTGTGAATTTCTAAACGAAGCTCTTCAGTCCCTTTCCAGCGATTCAGACACTGAGACAAAGGGAAGAATGAAGGCGAGGGGATGTCTTTGTCTGGACGGGAAGGAAGCGGACGCACTCAGCAGGAAGAGTCAGAGCGTGTAGGGTTTCCAGGACCCCCACACCTTCCTTCCTGGGCCTGTCCCGGGAGGAACAGGACTCACCGCTCTCCTTCGTTGTGCTTGGCAAGGCTGAGGCCCCGTCTCTCATCCTTCTCGGGACAGCAAGGCTCGGGTGCTGACCACGCCCTGGACTCTGGACTGGGCCAGCATGGCTCCCCCTGGGGCTGTCACCTCCTGCCCAGTAGCCTTGGGCATGGCAGCCCTCCGTGCCTCTGTCTCCCCCCCTGCAAAAGGAGGCAACTCGCCTGTCTCTGCTAAAATGTCATTCACTGAACTCCACCCCCGTCTGCCAGTGACCTCCAGCTCAAAGGTTCCTGGTGCCTCCTTACCGAGAGCCTCTCCCTAGAAGCCTCAGTAGCAGAGGAAGGGAAGATTAAGTGCGAATGCTAGAGCTCTGCTCTGGAAGTCCCAGGAGATATTATAAAGCAGGCGACTATGCTCTTCAAAAGTGCTATTCCCCAATTCTCCAGCCCTGGCTACGGCTGATGGTTGCGGCTGGAGTGCAGGCTAGGGGGGCCAGGAGGGTGGTTGACAAGGACAAAGCCCCCCATTCCTGAACCTCCTCCCTCGGTTGGAGTGACATTTATCTCTTCTTACAGAATGAATGGACCTCTCCGTCAGTCAGCACGGAGCTCGCCTCCAGTGAACGCACATGACAGATTAGAGAGCTGATCAAACGCTCTGTTAACGTGGCACTTTAATAACAATATCACTTAGATCTCAAGCTGCTTAATTAGACTGTACTCATTGCCATCACTTGCCTCATTTGAACGGCTTGTTTATAATTTATGGTCTTCGTGCATTTTGTTGTTCATTTGTAAAACGGGAAAAAGAAAGCTGGGAAAGAAATGGATTTGCCTCTTCCCAAGGCCGAAGGGGCCTCAAGGGCGGAGCCCGAGGCCAGGGGAGAGCCTGCTCAGCATCTTCCGCCCCTTCCTCCAGCAAGAGCTCCTGGGCTCCCGCGGAAAAGCATTCCCACCCGGAGGCTTTCGGTCAACCCAGTCTTCTAGCTTCAGAAGGACATAAGCCCCGCCCATTAGGCTATCTGATTCCAATAGGCCCAGGGATTGGTTCAGGAATGGGCATGTGACCCAACCCCATCCAATGAGAGGGAGCCCTGGGATATTTGCGGCAACTGCCTGGAAGTAGGTGCTCTGGGCTGCTGGAACCTCAGTCTGCAGCAGCAAGAGCCCCAGCTCCCTCCTGAGCTGGGCAGGGGTGAGGCGGCTGAGGGCCGTGCCAGCGGAGGGGGAAGCCTGACAGAGGACAGAGCCCTGGTGACATTTCTGAGCCCCGGTTTCAGCCATGCCTGGACCACCCCCCAGATAGCTTAATTTTGTGAGTCATGATGTTCCCTTGTTTTCTTAAGCCTGTTGGAGCTGAATTCCTTTCACCAGCAACAGGAAGAAGCTTAATTCGTATTATATCCCAGACAGTCCTCATGAGAAGAGCCTACTCGCCAATCGTGCTACAAACCCCATTCATTAGCCACTAATTTCCAAGCGTTAAAACATGTGAAAAGTGTATCACGATGTAAAAGGTGCCATTTTGAATTCTCTGGGAAGGAAATACTTATATTTGCGAGGCTCTCCCTGACTTACTCAGAATTTCAACATCACCCCAAGCCCCAAAATATAACACATCCCCTTGCCTTACTTTATTTTTTTATCCTTAGTATACGATCTAACATACTCCCTACTTCACTCGTTCACCTTTTTAAAACACCCGTCTCTCTCCGCTAGAATGTCAGCTCCATGAAGACAGGGGCTTTTCTGCTTCGTTCACTGGCATGTCTTCGTCTCTGTGGCAACTGGCACAAAGTAGTCATTCTCCAAATTACCATTGTATTTGACTATAACGTGAATTCATCTGTTACAGGAATCACACACAACTACTAGTAAGAAATGGAAAGCAAGCAATATGGGAGTTTATTTCCCTTTCACTGAGGTAGGTGATTCAGGTGTGGTGATCGCGTGCTGGTCTCTAGGACCCAGGTGCCTTCTATCTTAGGTTTCCCTGTCTTCAGTGCATAGCTTCCTTCCCCAAGGTCTTCCTATGGTCCAAGAGGGCTGCTGGTGCTCCAGCCACATCATCTGCATTCCGCGGAAGAAAAAAGAAGAGACCCTCTTAATGTGCATTCCCAGGAGAACAAACAAATTCTGTATCATTGGCCACCCCTGGTTGCAAAGGAGTTTGGGAAATACCGTCTTTTAGATAAGCACGTTGCCACTCACAATGAAATCAGTGTTCTTTTACTAAAGAAGAATGAAGATGGATCTTGGGTAGGCAACTGGCAAACTCTGTGGGGGAAAAAACCAACTAGAAGCTTATAAACAAGTGAAAGATAGTGTGTATGTCCATAACATAAAAAACTACCCAGCCGTTAACAGTCTGGTTTTTGGAAAACTCTTACTTATGTGAGAGACTGTCTATAATACAATGTCACATAAAAAAAAATGGAGGGGGGCGAATATAAAACTATCCACAGACTTCCATTTTTGTAACCACACAGTTTCCAATCACACACACACACGCACACATGCGACAAAGACTTCAAAGAAATTCAGCACAATTTTCATAGCGTTTTTCTCTAATAAGAATAATTACAGGTGGCTTTTCTTTTCTTTTTTTATGTGTTACTTGGTTTTCCAGATGTTTTCTTTTTTAAAAAAAAATCCCCACCCAGGGATATGTTTATTGATTTGAGAGGAAGAGAGGGAGGGAGAGAGGAACATCGGCGTGAGAAGGAAACATCAATCCCCTACCTCCCGTAGGCGCCCTGGTTGGGGGTCAAGCTCACAACCTCGGTACGTACCCTGACGGGGAACCGAACCTGCCACCTTTTGGTGCGTGGGACAACGCTACAACCGACTGAGCCACTGGACCAGGGCCAGATGTTTCCAATGAACATATGTAGTTTAATGGTGAAAACAGGCAAGTTGTTAACCTTTTAAGTAAAAAGTAGAAGGAAGTGATGAAGGTACCACGCCTGGTTTAATTCGGTGCCATTTTACCTTGTGGGAAAGCCCAGGGGCAAAAAGAAAAGAAAAAGAGAGGAAGCAGGAATGGAAAAGGTGGAAGGAGAGAAAAGCAGAGAGAGGAGAGGTAAGAGGAGGAGGAGAGAGAAAGAGACAGGAGGAGAAGGGAGGGGAGGGGAGAGGAGAAGAGGGGAAATATCTCATAGATGCTGAGGTTTCTGCTGGGAACGACTTCAAAAGGCACGCTGGAGTTGTGTTTCTCCCACAAACTTCCAAGAACCCTTGCCCACCCCTCCCCCTCCCTAACTTTGACCCCCATCCCCTCAAGGGCAAGCTCTAAGCGAGGCCCTAGGGTGTTGTCTTTGATCACAGAAACCTCGGAACCAGCCCACAGCTGGCACCAACTCAGTCCCTCCCCCTGCTCCCAAGCCTCACTTTGCTCATTTTTGGCAATCCCTGGCTTTTATGAGCTCTGCAGCTGTCTCAACTCAAAAACTGCCCTAACTCCACCCCAGCCTTGAGCTTGCACTGGTGTTGGGGGGCGGGGGAGGGTGGAGATGGGGCCATTTCTGGCCAGTTACGCCCTAAGAAGAGACGGAAATCAACACCAATGGATAAATAACGTGGTTCCCCAGCCCTTGCTGACATCCCGCTGGGAGGGCAGTCAGGCCTTGGAAGAGTGCATGGGAAACCCAGGGGGTCAGCTGCTTAGTCAGCAACCGCGAGCGGTATCTTAGGTCCAAGTCCCCAGAAAACAAAGATGTAATTTTCCTTTAAGATACTCCCCTGCCCTCTCCAGCCAGCACGCTCTGTCCAAACACAGGAGCCTCCAAAAACAACCCTGATGCAGAACTTGAAATTTAAATCACATTTTCAAAACTTGTGCCGTCAAGACACAGGTCAGATGGCCCCAAGAGTTTACTGGCAGTGCCAAATCCGGTGCCCCCCCAAAACACCCCCCAAAATGCTGCACACTCACAACTTCTAAACGCCAAGGCGGGAGGTGGCCAGGCCCGGACTCCCATTCAGGAGCCATTAGGAGCACGTGGTTACGGACAACTGCAAGGCACGTGGAGCGACTGCGGAGCTGAACTTTTAAATCTTATTTAAGTTTAATAAACTTTAACGTTGGAACCGAATTGTAAAACATTTTCCTGTGAGACTCTATTGTTTTGTCGAACTACTGTATTAGTCCCCCATCGCTGCCATGATAAATTAGCAGGAACTTTATAGCTTCAGACAAAGCAGATATTTTATCTCACAGTTCTGGAGCTCGGGAGGCTTACCTGGGTCTCACTGGGCTGACGTCAAAGTGTCAGCCAAGCTGTGGTCCTTCGGGAGGCTGCGGGGGAGAATCCATCTCCTTGCCTTTTCCACCTTCTAGAGGTGCCCACAGCCTTGGTTCCATCCTCCTCCGTCCTCAGAGGCAGGGATGTTGAATCTCTCCGGCTATTGTTCCATTGTCGTAGCTCCATTGGACCACAGCCAAAGAAGACTCTCTGCTTTTACAGACCATTATGCCTTTATTGGGCCCACCCCAATCGCTCAGCATCATCTCATTTCAAAGTCAGCTAATAACCATCCCTGCACCTGCAGCCTTAATTCCCCGTTGCCGTGGAAGGTGACGTATTCACAGACTCCAGGGATTAGAAGGCGAACATGTTTGGGCCTGGCCAGTGTGGCTCCATGGTTTGGAGTGTCATCCCACCAAGTGAAAGGTTGCCCGTTCGATTCCCCGTTCAGTTCCTGGCTGGAGCGTTTACAAGAGGCAATTGATGTTTCTCTCTCTCTTTCTCCCTCCCTTCCTCTCTCTCTAAAAATAAATAAATAAAATCTTAAAAAAAATAAAAACGTGAACACGTTTGGGGATCATTGTTCGGGCTGCCGCAATGAGGTTCACATTAACCTTCCCATTTCTCCAGATGCTATCGCTGTATCACTGTGCACGTGCGGGGCAAGGGCACCCTTTCTCCCATTACACGTAAGCACATCACCCACCTAGTTGGTATCGACGGACTGACCCCGTGAGGATGGCTTCTTTCCTATGTGTTATTGCAACACTGGAATGTGTTTATTTGAGTATTTTATGCCAATGGTACAAGTGATCATGGTATCTATGTAATTAAATTGAAATTCTTATTAATTTCACACAATTAAATTATTTTTCTAGTTTAAAAAATAAAGATAGACAAATTTTTAAGGGAGAAGTTCTACTGTGCAGGATCAAGTACATACACAGAATCATTAAGAAAATCTGAGATGTCACAGGTTTCATGATGAATGGAAATTACAATCAGCAGGAAAAAACAAAGTTTTTTATATATTGGGTAAAAGTTAATAAAGTGAACAATAGTAACAAGACTTCTATCAAATACATAATGAATTTGATAAGAAATTTCTTCTCAATGGTTGGAAAAGAATAAACAAGATACATCAACTAGACTCAGAATTAAATGTCCAATAAAATCTTTTAGATGATTTTAAGAATCTTTGCTTGCAGCTGTGGCTGGCTAGAAAATGACTTGAGTTCTTGTACAGAAAAATGTAACCGTTTTTAGGTAGATTGAAAAAATTATTATGTCAGTTATAAAAATTTTGTTAGAACGTGAGGAAAACACTAAAAACAATATTTTGCAAAAGTATACAAGTTTCAATTAAATTAGCACACAATTAGCTGTTGAATTCAGAACCTTTTTTAAAAATATCAAAGAAGTCTTAGCTAATGCAATAAGACACGAAAAGGAAATAAAATGTATACATATTGGGAAGGAAGAAAAAACCCATCTTTTTCATAAATAAAATGTATAAAATCTGAAAGAATTGATTAAAAACTCTTGGAATTAATAGTGATTATAGGAAGATTGCTGGATACAAGATTAATACACAAAAGTCATTACTTTCCCCGTAAACCAGCAATGAACAAGTAGAATTTAACATTAAAACACAATAAAATTTATATTAGGACCCTCAAAAGAAAATAAGTATAAATTTAACTAAATAAGTATAAGATCTAAATAACTAGAAACTACAAAACTCTGATGAACAAAATCAAAGAAGAGTTAGCTAAATAAATGGAGAGATATTCTATGTTGATGGTTGGGAAAACTCAATATTATCAAGATATCAGTTCCTGCCAACTTGATCTATAGGTTCAATGCAATCCCAATCAAGATACCAGCACGTTATTTTATGGATACTGCAAACTGATTCTAAAGTCTACGTGCAGAGGCAAAAGACCCAGAATAGCCGACACAATATTGAAGGAGAAGAACAAAGCCGGAGGACTGACACTACCTGACTCCGAGACCTACTGTAAAGCTACAGTAATCAAGACAGTATGGTATGGGTGAAAGAATATACAAACAGGCCAGAACAGAGAGCCCAGAAATAGGCCTTCCATAAACACAGTCGACCGATCTTTGACAAAACAGCCAAACCAATACTGTAGAGCAAAGCAAGGCTCTTCAACAAATGGTGCTAGAACAACTGAACATGCAAAAAAAAAACACAAAAAACAAAACACACACACACACACACACACACACACAAAACCCAAAAAAGAAACTATACATAAACCTTAGACCTGTTTAAAAAATTAACGCAGAATGGGTCATAGACCTAAACATAAACTGAAAAACTATAGATTTCTTAGAACATAACATTGGATAGAGCCTAGGTGGCCTTGGTCACGGCTATGACTTTTTGGATACAACACCAAAGGCACGACCCGTGAAAGGGAAAGCCGGTCAG
>PVJD01013571.1:0-33306 GCA_004026545.1 Mormoops blainvillei
TAACAGGCGGGCCTGCTTTTCGGAGCAATATGTAGCTATGTCTGATTTGTGGGGCCCAGTCATTTTGGAACAATATTGAGCCTCTTCATAAAAGTGAAAGGGAAGAAGAAGTCTCCCTTCTAATTATCTCCCAAATAAAATTCCTTCATGAAGTAAAGGCCATAGCCCCAACATTTGGGCATACCATTTTTTTCTGATACAGATAACCGCTTACAAGACAGGTTAATTTCCCCTTTTTTATGCGACTGTTGAAATGTGCTAGACATGTGGAATAATGTTATTGATGCACTTCTGTTTTCAATATTCCCAGTATGCACTGTCAACCAAAAGGAATACAATCACAAAGTTTGATAAACACATGGAAATGGAGGAACAGCGAATCCTAAAAGCAGAAACAAAGCTCCAAGAAGATGCGATGGCCTTCGAAGAGTTCCTGCGAGAAAATGACCAACGATCTGTAGATGCCCTTAAAAAGTTCGTTTTCTTTCACTCCAGCCAAATCGCTTTTTACCTCCCTCTTTCTTCTTTTTAGTTTCTCAGAACACAGCACAACACAGAACAAACTAACAAATATCTGTTACTTTTCAGTGCAGCACAAGAGACTATAAACAAACTCCAAATGACGGCTGAGTTAAAGAAAGCGAGTTTGGAGGTACAGGCAGTGAAAAGGTGAGGCTGGGACACCTTCCTTGTCTTGTCCTGTATCCATGCCCAGTTAAATCCTGTGTGTGTTTGGCAAGACCTAAGTGGGAATAATACTTATCAGCTGATGCTTTCATAAGTAAGACCACATTTTAAAAATGCGTAATCTGTTGATCAAGGATCATCTCTGACTGGGCATCAGGACAGTACAGTGATCTCTGGGCTGAAAAGTTTCTCTACTTGTCAATATAGAAACCAAGAAATTTAGTTGAAAAGAAGAAAACCAATGCTAGCAGTAAACAAATTATTTTCTACGTGTTCTTTTCTTTCATCCTAAGGCACATTTCTTCCCACATTTTAACATCCCTGCAGTGGGGATTCCTTTTACAGTTATCTTGCAATTATAATTGGCACTATTTTTTATATTTATCCTTACACTTAGATGAACCTAGCATTGATATTAAAAATGGATCTATAATGATAAAAAGAAAGGCTCAGGAGTTTGAGATAAAATTTTTGGGCCACCTGCCACTCCCTACCCTCACCCCCCCCCCCGCCGACCAAACCTGGATGTTTTCTTCTATGGTCAAATGTATCTCACTTGATCTCATTTTAAATATTTAAAGACACTTCCTTCTGTCATCAGCTTTGGACAGCAATTTTATGATCCAGGAGGCTAACTTTGGCATCAAAGCATGTGAAAACGTTTTTTCTTTTTCTTTTTGAGGACTTGATGTTTAGTTTTGTTCTAAAACCAAGCCCTAGCCTTAAACTTACACCCTTGGACCCTTGGCTTTTTTGGGAGGAGGACAACAGCTTGTCTAAAATGCAGCAAATGAACTGGAGGGCAGTTTCTTTGAAGCCAATTTTTATGAATAAAAAGTATATTTCAAACACATTCTGGCTGTAGCAGCCTCTTCTATGTTAGGAGCTTAGTGGAAGGCTTTCCAAGATGGAGAATTCCCTTCCCTCCTTCACTCCACAATGTAATGAGAAGATTCTATCTACTTATAGAACTAGAGTAGCAGCCTCCGGGTTTGAATAAAGTACTGTATTTGTGCACAATGGCCACCCAGTTAAACACCCCAGGTGGCCTTTCTGAAGAGAACTTGCTGATTGTCTTTGTGTCTCATGTTCTACGGGAGGTGATGAAAAAACGCGCTGGCAACAGAGCAAGGGATGCTGGTGCCTGCTCTCCATCCCCCTCCGTCCTTGCCGTGGCCCACCGTGGTCCTCCACTGCAGCGAGGGCTGGACATCTGTTACAAAGGGACGGGGCTGGTTCTGAAACCTTTGCTCGGAAGCTGTGCCATTCTCGCCGTTTTAACCCTGTTCTTAGTAGCACACCTGGGAGGCTTTCCATCTAAGAAAAGTGGTGGGAGAAGGAGGGGCTCCCAATATCTTGTGACTGGTGGTCTGTAAGCTTCTTTAGATGTTTAAAATTAGATCAGGTGAGGTACACTTGACCGTGCACGAAAACATCCAGGTTTGACTCTTGAATATCACTCACACACCAGGGCTTCTGGAAGGTTCTCACCGGAAGAAGGTGGTACTGAAGCTGAAGGTACTGATGTAGGGGTAATACCGATAAGGGCATCGAAGAGTGTGTGTTTAAGGAAGACCCTGAAGGATGAGGGTGGAGCTTGCTTTCAGGAGGGCCTTTGTGGTTATCTTAAACGATCGCTTTTGGGGCCCACTTTGAAAACATGATATGGGAAAGCCAAGCAAGGCTGGGGAAAGGCTTTCAGTCCAGGTTTGAGTGCTGGCTCTGCCATTTGTTAGACAGGTGATGGGTTTGCGAGCCATCCACTTCTTCCCAAAGACAGGAATGAGAAGGCCAATTTTAAAGTGCTATACTGAAGGTGAAATTGTATCTGCAGCATGTCCTGCATATTTCCCGGGACACAGTAGGTGCTTGTTGAATGTTAGGTTTCTTTCTTCTCATACGAGCACCATCTTTTGCTACCTTCTAATGTCTCCCTGTGTCTCACACTTAATATAGTATTTCCCTCAGAAATAAACAAGCACAATCAAACTATCATCGGTCTATCCTGATGTTGCATATCCGGGGTCATGTTTCATTCCAGTAGATTTCCTAGAGGTTCTTTCTTTTCATCTCGGATCTTGTTGATGTCCATGTTTTTACGGCCACACTTAGCAGGTTTGTTAAGTAAATACGTGATCAAAAGAATGAATTTTTAAAACATTTTTGTAGAAAAAAATGAACATGCTTTCACACAGAGATACCTAATCATGCCTTCATTTCCTTTGAGCAGTGAAATATCAAAAACAGAATTCCTCCTTAAAGAGTACAAGAAATATGGACTTTTTCTGCTGAAATTGTCTCCGAAACATTGGCAGACCCAGCAAGCACTGAAAAGGGTGCCGGTGGCAAAGAGTAAAGAAAATATGGATGGCGCTCTTCCAAAAATATTAAGTGAGTCGCACACTCTTAATTTCAATTCAGTAAACATCTCTAGTTTTCATGTTCAACTTCTATGTTTCTTTGCTATTTATTAAGTTGTTAATGTTTGTTTCAACCCTGCCCCCCCCCCAGGGGGCTTTAAGAAAATATTTCAAGAACAACCTGAACAAGGATTCTGTCTGTGATATTACATATTATTAATTTGGAAACTCAGGTTAATTTCAGATGTAAAGCAATAAAAATATATACATGGGGGCATAGAGAATATATTATTTACAGATGATATGATAGCCTACCTAGCACCTCCCACCCATGAAAACCTGAAAAACGATCGGAGTAAATGAACACAAAGCCAATTATATTTATTAGCTTAACACATTAATGTAAATAAACTGACTTTATTACTTAAAAAACATACAAGGAAATTAAATCCAAGAAAGCAACCATAACCTAAATTGTGTGACCGGGAGGTTTGACAAATAGAGAAATATGTCATGTTTTTAGATAGAAAGATGGACGTTGTAAAGCTGCCAATTTTCCTGAAATTAATGTATAAGTTTTATGGAACTATAATAAACATGTGACCAAATATTTGTCAGGGACTTGGGTGTTGGGTTTGGGAGAACTTTACTCAATGATTCTGAGGTTCATCTAGAAAAATAAATACTTTTGAAGGAAGAAGGTAATGGGGGGCACTGTTGCTAATCCTGTCACCGAACCCGGGTTCATCCGCAACAGAAGCCAAACGCAGTGAGGTGGGGCCTGTGCTAGTGCCGACCACCTGGGAAGATGGGGGACTCTCAT
Organism: Mormoops blainvillei; assembly: GCA_004026545.1. NCBI lineage: Eukaryota > Metazoa > Chordata > Mammalia > Chiroptera > Mormoopidae > Mormoops > Mormoops blainvillei. Next base: position 3,871 of record PVJD01013571.1, read on the forward strand.
CCCAAAGCCCTTCTTAACATCTCAGTGCAGGCAAAGGTATTTATAAGGAGGGAGAGGGAGAGCAGAACAAAGAGATCCGGCGGCTGGGGCTGTGGACGAACAGGCAGGGGTCTTGGCGGTGCCGACCTGGGTTTTCATGGACAGCAGCATTGAGTTGGCCATCAGGTTTTTCCCCAGCTGCATTCCTGTGTCTGAGCTGTTGGTGTTAGCGGGGGCCTCGAGGTGAGGCTGCTTCTTAGGCTCGCATAGGAACTGAAACTGCTGAACTGTGAAGTACACTAAAAAAAGAAAAGTTTTAACATGCAAGCTCTAGTTTTGAGAGAAAAAACAGGCTGGAATAAAAAGCTGGGTTTAACATTTACCAAGGCTCATATGGGTAGCTTTATAGAAGTATAACATATTCATTACCCATTACAACCCTTTAAGATACATAACATATTATCACAGAGTCTCAGGAATTTAAACAGTGAGGCTGTGGTGTTTGGAAGTCAACTCAATGAATCAGAAATAGATCCTATTATGAATAAAAATTTAATAAGTGATCAAAGTGGGGTCACAAGGAAAGACTCCCACTCCTAGTAAATTTGGGGTAACAAGAACCAGACACCTTCCTGCCTGAAAAACCTGAAAAACATATGAAGCAACAGTTTTCAGACACTGGACATCAGAAGTGACGCAAAGTAATCCGTCAGAGAGACCACACCAATGAGATGAGCCCTGCAATGGCCTCTCCCCGGAGAGAGTTTTCTGGGTGCAGCCGAGGAAAGGGGAGCCCAGCTGGGCCCAGCAGCCCCCATGAACTGAAAAGACAGAGCAGGCCCAGGGGGAGTACAGTGGCTGGAGTCCCCAGGGCAGGGTCCTGGAGGAGTGAGGGCTATTCGGAGAGCTCTGAGGACCTGCAAAGTCTTCAGCTGAGAGCTGATTCCGAGACTCTGGAGCAAGAACACTCACATCACAGAACTCAGCTCCAGATCAGGGAGAATTTTGTCCCAGAGAGCTGGTTGTTAAACATTTAGGCGTAAGTTACAGATAGCTGTCCCGCTCAGTTCCCCAGCATTTTTCCCTGTGCTGGGCGGGATCAAATTGGACCAATGTGTATGAAATATTGAGCGAGCACAGTGATAATGTCTGACAAAAGAAAAAGCAAATGGAAAGGAAAAGTGAGAAGCATTTGCATCTAAGATTCCGTGCTCCCAGACTGGCCATCTAACTAGAGGATGCTCAGAAAGCAATGAGTCGCTCAGTCCAGATCAGTGAATGGCTTACATGGGGATTTTAGAGGTTATGACAGACTGATATGGGAAATAGAGACCTCCTCGTGCGCTGCAGGTCAGTCCTCGTCCATTCTGCCTGCTCCAGCACCAGCCCTGGCCTTCTACATCACACATGTGCTGGTTACGATAACCCCATCTTACCTTTCTATCCCCGGAAGGTTTTACAATAACTCTGTCTTCACTCAGAAAAAGCTCTCCTTCTCAGAAGGTTTTTTCCCCTCCCACCCCCTTTATTTTCCATTCCTAGAATTAAATACAAGGAAAGGAGAGGTCAGTACTGAGGACATCAGGAAGACATCATTTTCAGATGACTCTTCTCTGGGGACAGGTAACCATGGCAACACAGGAGATTTGGGACTTCGCTCACAAAAGTCAAACTAGAGCAGGGGCCCTTCTCAAAGTGGGGATCTCCAAGGACCTGTAAGCTAACGTGGGAAAGAGGGCAGGGACCGTAAGGCCTGCTGAGGTTTCAAGACAAAGTAGCAGGAAGAGTGGTTGGAAGCCATGACCACACGGGTGCGAGGAAAGATGATCTGGGGGCTCCTGGGGGCCACAGGATAAATTATCTGAGACCATTTTCACCCACTGCTCATTGTCAGGTCAGGATCGGGCATAGACGTTGATGTGTGGAGACCAAGTGTATGCAGATGTGGGGGGAATGAGTGCATGGGTGACTTGTATGTGGCCATGGTAGGTTTCCCCACAAGACGTAGCGATTGAAGTGTTTATCATTTTTCCTCTCAATTAAAAAAAAAAATCTGTGATTAGAAATATATATGATTGGGTAAAAATAGAACTGTGACTTTTATTTCACAATTTACATTCCTCATTCATATCATTTTTGACAAATGCCCCCCCTCCACACCAGTGTGCCTTTGATTTTATTCTTATGCTTATAATCCAATTTCGGCACAATGAAAGAGCTCCATTTTCTATATGATTATAATTCTAATACTTTTTTAAAGTAGTGGGCATATCTATGCAGAACAATGAATATCTTGCACCAAATAACAAGGATTAATTTCTAATTATATGTTATTTCTTTTCCCCTCCACCATCACCAATGACATGGACTTTGCCTGGACCTTTTGAACAGGAAAACCACTCAAGAAGCCCACTCGCGCCTTAGAGAATAACAAGCCATCCTTATCAAAGTAGAGTACATACTTGATGAGCTCTCTTGGAAACAATGTTTTTCAGCAAATATCTCTTTTAGCCTTTCTTCCACACACATACCGCATGGCCACACCCCCTGCGAGATAGCGCAGGTAGCAGCTGCCACTTCTGGGTGCTCCTGAGCCGCCTGAGGGCTCACAGGCCTCTCTGCTTTCTCTCAGAAGCGCCTGCAACTGGTATTTGCAGACGCTTCCTGCCCCTGCATCTTGGGTCTTCGCCCCTCAGGATATACTGCTCAATTGTTTAAGTTACTCTGTGGATTTGCAATTCACTGCATCATTCGAAATCACCTCAGTAGGACCATCAAGCCTTTTTGTTTGTTTCAACCCTGCCTACCCCTAGGGGGCTTTAAGAAAATAGCTTGATGCCCAGGTTGGGTACACTGGCTCCAAGGAAAGGCTGTGGGCCAGCACCACAGAATCCAAGACAATCATAGGTGACAAAAGTCAACACAGGCACTGTACTCTGAATTCCAGGGGCACTGTGGCATTTAGCAGTCACTGATTTTGTGTTGTTTTTAATTAAATGTTTATTTTGAAGTAATTGTAGATTCTCACATGTACTTGTAAGAATTAATACAGAAAGATCCCATATACCCTTTACCCAGATTCCCCAAATGGTAACATCTTGCCAGATTGTAATACCATACCACAACCAGGATACTGGCATTCATATAGACAAGACACAATCAAATACAGAACATGCCCCAAGGATTCTTCATGTTGTCCCTGTATAGTCACATCCACTTCCCTCTCCCCACCCTTAGCCCCTGGCAACCACTAAACTGTTCTCCATTTCTGACTGTTATCACTTCAAGAATGTTATATAAATGGAATCGCACAGTATGTAACTTTTGGGGACTGGATGTTTTACTACCCATAATTCTCTGAGTATCCATCCCAGTTGTTGGGTATGTCAATAGTTGGTTCCCTTTTTGTCACTGAGTAGTATTCTCTGGTATGGATGCACTACAATTTAATTGTTCACTCATTGAAAAACATCTGGATTATTTCCAGTTTGGGACTATAATGAATAAAATTGCTATAAATGTATTTATACAACCTTTTGTGTAACATACTTTTTATTTCTCTGGGATAAAATACCTAGAATGCAACTGTTGAGTTGGATGGTAGATGCAAGTTTAGTTTTTAAAGAAACTGCAAATTGTTTCCCAGAGTGACCGTACCACTTTACTTTCCCACTAGCAATGTGTGAGGGACCCATTTCTTTACTTCTTCACCAATATTTGGTATTTTCACCACTTTGTTATTTTAGCTATTTTGATACATGTATCTATCTGTTTGATTGTGCTTTTAATTTGCATTTCCGTAGCAGCTAATGGTGTTGAACATCTTTTCATGGGCTTGTACACATCTTTATATCCCCTTAGGTGAAATGTCTATTCATGTCTTTGGCTTATTTTCTAACTGGATTGTTTAACCCTTGGGTTTTGAGAGTTCTTTTTATATGTAGATACTAGTACTTTGTGACTTTGTGGTTTGCAAATATTTCCTCTCAGTCTGTAGACTCTCCTTCCATCCTCTTAAGAGGGTCTTTTATAGAGCAAAACTTTTAAATTTGGATGAAGTCCAACTTACCAATTTTTTCTTTTATCAATCATGCTTTATATGTCAGACCTAAAACTCTGCCTAGCCCTAGATCCCAAAGATTTTTTTCAGGCTTTCTTCTAAAAGTTTTATATCTAAGCCTGTGATCCGTTTTGGGTTATGTTTTGTGTAAGGTAGGTTTAGACTGAGTTGCGGTGTTTTTGTTGCCTGTGGATGGCAACTGCCCCATCGCCTTTGCTGAAGTGGCTTCTCCGCCGCACTGCCTTGGCACCTGTCAGAAGTCAGCTTGGCCTATTTGTTTGGGTCGTTTCTGTATTCTCCACGCTGTGTCATTGTCCTCGACTGGTACCACATGGTTCTGATACCACACGGTCCTGATACCACATGGTCCTGACTACTATAGCTACTATTCTTGATATTAGGTAGACTGATTCTTTATTTTTAGACAGAGGGGAAGGGAGGGAGAAACAGAGGGAGAGAAACATCAATGTGTGGTTGCCTGGTGCGCACCTCCTACTGGGGACCTGGCCTGCAACCCAGGCATGTGCCCTAGACTGGGAATCGAACCGGCGACCCTTTGGTTCGCAGGCTGGCACTCAGTCCACTGAGCCACACCAGCCAGGGCTGATTCTTCTTACTTTATTCCCCTTTGTCAAAATTATGTTAACTATTCTAGTCCCTTTGTCTTTCCATAGACATTTTAGAATAATCCTGTCTATATCTACAAAAAAAAAATCTTGAATTATGATAGGAATTATGTTAAATCTCATTATAGGTTGAATTATGTCTCCGAAAAGGATATGTTAAAGTCTTAACCCATGGTATCCATGAATGTGACCTGATTTGGAAACAGGATCGTTATAAACGATCAAGTTAAGATGAGGTCATTAAGGTGGACCCTCAACCCAGTATGACTGTTGTTCCTATACGAGGAGAAGAGACGCAGAGACACAGGAAGAATGGCAGGTGGACGCAGTTGGGAATGAGACTGCTGCAAGCCAAGGAATGCCAAGGACGGCTGGCAACACAAGAAGCTTAAGAGAAAGGCCGGAACCGAGCCTCCCCTGGAGCTTTCAGAGAGAGCAAGGCCTTGCTCGCACCTTGACTCTTGGCTTCCAGCCCCCAGAACTATGAAGGGATACATGTTGTTGCTTTATACCACCTCACCTGTGGTGCTTTGTGACAGCAGCCCCAGGAAACTAACATGACCCTCTAATCAATTTGGGGAGAATTGACGTTTTCACCATTACCTTTTCAATCATGAAAACGTGTGTCTCTCCATGTACTTAGATCTTTTCAATTCTTTCATCAGCCTCACATCGTTTTCTTCATATATGTCTTGTGTGTATTTTGTGAGATTTACACCTTACTATTTCTTCTCTTTTTTCCTTTGGAGCAATTGTAAATGGTATTGTTTTTAATTTCAGGGTCTTTATGTTTATTGCTAGTATATAGAAATACAATTAATTGTTGAATTTTTATCTCGTATACTCTTACCTTGCTGAACTCCATTATTAGTTTCAGAAATTTTGTTTTTGTTCTTTTCATTGCTTTTTTTTTTTTAGATTCCTTTGGATTTTCCATGTAGACCACCATGCTATCTGCAGAGTTTTATTTCTTCCCTTATGATCCGTATGCATTTATTTCCTTTTCTTGCCTTATTGTATGGGTAGAACTCCTATGTTGAATAAGAGTAGCGGGAGCAAACATCCTTGCCTGTGCCTAGTCTTCAGATGACCCAAGTTATCATCATTCAGCGAAAGGTTAGCTATAGGGTTTTTGTAGGTTTAGATTATCAAGTTGAAGAAGGCTTCTCTATACTGATTTTTCTGAATGTTCGATTTTCCAAATCCCTTTTCTGCATCTACCGATGCACATAATAATATGCAAACACCACATTCACCCCTTCACAAAGCTCACCACTTTCATAGTTCCTTTCATTCACTCAACAAATATTTATTGAGAAGGGTGGGCAGTAGTATCATGTGCTTTCTCAGGGGCTGTTTCCCAAATATTCATGACTTCCTATGGCCCATTCTTTGTTTATCCACATCTTACTTCCCACTGCTTAAAGGGCAGCTCCAGTTAAGAATTTTGTCCCCTCAAACTCAACATGAACAAAGCAAATATTAATCTTCTCATTCCACCCTTAAACTGTTTCCCTTCCTCACAAACTACGAGCATTGGAGTCATCCTTGTCTCTTCTCTTTCGTGCCCAGTAACACTTTCTATGCTTGGTTTCCATGTTTTCATTCTCTCATGTAACTCTAATTGCCCCTCCTCCCCATACCCATTTACTCACTTTTCCCATCATCGCTACCCTCTACTTTAAATAAAGTTCCTGCTTCTTTATGTTCCAATCATTTTCAATATATCCTTCTTAAAGAATTTTTCCAGAGCCTCTTTGCAAGCCACATAATTATTCTTTAAGGATAGATCTTATCACCCATCCCCTGGCTAACATTTCCTCATCAGAAGGTATTTTTAAAAATAAAATGTGCTCTTAAAAACAACAACAACAACAACAACAACAACAAATATTGTATTACTCAGGGTACAAGCTGTGTTCTGAGCACTAGTGGCACATGTAGTTTTCCAAGAAGCTGCGTTAAAACGGACCAAATTATGTGGAAATATAGGTTGTCATGTGTTTCTTTTAAAAACATCACCTTACTCTGCTGGTGCACCTCCAACAATCGGCACCCCACGGTATCGCCCTGCCTTGTGGCCTCATGTTTGCATGTGTCGCCCTTGTCTGAGTGCATCTAGCTTCCTTTTACGTAATCGTGGAATCCACTGAGTCCTGAAATAACAGTTCCTTAAAAGGCTAAATAGGCTATTCAAAAAAACTGTGCTATAGTTAAAGAAAATTTAGTAGTGAAAGCCAATCTGTTGACAGAAAATGGTTTGGAAATCAGGCATTTTCTTTTTCTTTTACAGCAGATCCGAAAGTATAAGTTCACAAGACAGTTTAGATGACGAAATGGACTATGATCTGGTAACCATGTTATAGTTCTTGATTTAAATACTCATTTTTTCTTTTGAAATTAAATTTCCTACTCCAAATACTCCACAACTTTCCAGAAGAAAGTATGATTTTGATAATATTCCCCAGTTGTATATGTATAGTTCATCTGTGTCCTCAGATGTTTTATGAAAAATAAATGTCTATAAGTAGGTAATAATTTAGGGGATATATATTACCTACAGTCTTCCCGCAAAAAACATCCACTTCCTGATCTGACTGCTTATTTTATTGTGGCTTAAGATATATTGAGTAGCCGAACTGTAAGATAAATTGACCTTCGACAAAACAGCCCTCCCTGGCTACAAGACTGACCTTGAGCTAACCTCACCCTAAATACAACTATAGAAACTCAAAAGGAACAACAACGGTGAATAAAAACACTTTAAAACACCACTCATTATTATATAAAATACACCATACTCATCTTTTCTTTTTTTTTAATTGCGGTGAAACACCCATAAAATTTACCATCTGAACCATCTTTAAGTGTGTGGTGCTGCGGCGTCAACTGTGTGCACACGGCCATGCAGCAGACCTCTGCCCCCTTTCTTCTCGTAAAGCGGGAACCCTATACTCGCTAAACAACTCCCAGAGCCCCCTTCCCTCTAGACCCTGGCAACCACTGTTCTAAGAGTATGATTACTTTAGACACCTCATCAAAGTAGAATCATGCACTATTTGTCTTTTTGTGACTGGTTTCACTTAGCGTATCTTCCAGGTTCAAGCATGTGACAGGATTTCCTCCTTTTTAAGGTTAATATTCCATTATACAAATATATCACATTTTCTTTATCCATTCATCTACAGACAGACATTGAGGTGTTTCCACCCCTTGGCTATAGGAAATATGATAAATAACCAAGTCATCTTTTTAAAAATTAAATTTACTTAAAACAATACACACTTATTCCTAAAACTTTGGACAATGTAAAATAATTAAAATGCGGGGAGAAGATGACCTCCACTTAGCCCCATCCTTATCTTCTGTTTCTTCTCCCTTGCCTCTTCTGTCCATCCTTGCTTCCTTCTCTGTTCCTCACCGTCTTCTTTTTGCCCAGTACCTTTCATCTCCCTGCAACACCTCAAACGTCCTCTTCCTGAGGGCCAGCCCTCACGTGGAAATAAGCCCCTTTGCCATTCTCTACCCATCTCTCCTTCATAAACAGAATCATATCCCAGAACATATTTTTCTAGATAACTCACATGTGCATACACAGCATATTTCTAAGGGAATTATATTCTTCATTGTTGACTGATTAGGAGCCGGTGCTTTATTTCCAAGAACCAGAAGAGCTGCTTCAAGTCCTCACAGAGCTGGAAGAGCAGAATCTTACTTTGGTGCAATATTCTCAAGATGTAGATGAGAATCTTGAAGATGTGAATAAAAGAGAAAAACTTATACAGGATAAAATGTAAGTAATTGAAAACAAGGTTTATTCTATTAAGTGATTTCTAACCAGAGACAGAAATCCAGTGTATTCATGTGTGGTCCTTCCTCGTGGTCTCTCTAGATTTAGGGTGAAAGTTTTATCAATAGTTTACATTGTGGATTATAAAGAGCTGAAGTTATGTTTACACAGAATAGACTGGCTTTAGTTTAATTTTAGTCCCTACTTCCTTTCATTTGTCAAAATATTTTCCCAGCTAGCTATAATAAAAGATTAAAAAGAACTGACGTGTCACTACTGCCTTAATTTTTGTTCACTACAATTTTTACCCTACCACCTGGCCCATCAAATCATGTTTTGGGAGATAATGCTAACGAGTGCATTGTCCTTGGCTGTGACTCTCCTCGGCAAAACAGCTTGTTTTTGTGACTTAAATATTTTTATCATTTTATAATGTGCATGTCAAGATATTAGGTCTATGACAGAAGGGATTTCTGTCAGGTGAAAGATGCTGGGTTTGATGACTCACAAAATTCCTTCATTTTGTAAAAGTTTATATTATTACAGTTTTGGTAAACAGCCTCAAGTCACAGAGAACAGATCTTTGTATCGACCCATCATAAAGATGTGTAGAACCTTTTTCAGAACAGTTGTCTGGGCCAGTAGATGGCAGTCTTTTTAAACAGTAGGTCAAACTACATTAAACTTCTGGAACAAACCAGTTTAAAAGTGACGAATCTAAAAATCATGACCTCACAGCCACCTGTTATCACTAATGTATTCTTTTAATTGAGTCTCCTCTCCCTATCCTCATAGCTATGGTGCCCCCAGCCCTGACAATGATTATGGGGGACAGGTGGGTATGGTTGGGCAGGAAAAAGGGCTACATGTCAGAATCCATCTCTAGATCTATACCCGAATCTCGAGGGGAGGGAGTCAGGAGTCTCTGTGTTCAATACTGAGCTCCCCAGATGTTGGGGTTTAAGAACACAGACATACTAGATCTCACACTCTGAGCTCCCAACACCTCAGCTTTGCTGCTCTCCATGAGGATGAATTGAGGACCACAAAATTACAATGGTAGAGGGGAAGAAAATACTTCCTCATGGCAGTTAAAAACAGACTCTGCATTTTTCTCATTTTAACCTGAAAAGTTGCATGTACTTTGGCTACGTATTAAAATATAAACTTGGATTTGGCTTGCTGTGTACAGGATGCTAATGCATGGTGTGGAAGGAGTGTTGAAGCTCCTGACTGATGGTTTATTTCACTAAACTACACATTACAGACAAGGGCTTCTTTCTTCTTTTGCCATAGAAATAGCAACATAGCCTTTCTTTTAAAGCACAAGGAAATGCTTAAAGCTAACTGTGTGAGAGAAGAGGAAAAAGCGGCAGAACTGGAATTAAGGTCCAGGCTATTTAATTTTGGAGAATTTAATTCAGATGCCCAGGTAAGCCTTCTTTGTCTATGGTAATTGGATTGTGTCTCATGATAATAATTTGCACCCCCTGTGTACTAAGCGTTGGAATGGGACGATGAAAGTAAACGACAAGCTCCAGGTTGATGACAAAGGCAGAAAACCAACTTGGAGTGATCCTGTCAGTACATAACAGGCAATTTACATAGTAGATAGAAAGCATTCAAATTGGCATTGGGGCTCTCTTACAACGTTGCTCTAACTATTACAAAATTTGATGTTGAAATTTTCCCTCTATAAATACATTTCTTTTAGTGAGAGTGGAAACATACTGAAGTAGCTCACTGCCTGTGGTCATTTCAGTAGTAATTTAAGGAGCAAATAATTAAGAGAGGAAGCACTGGATCAACACCGAGTGGAATACCTGATCAACACTGAGCCTGTAATAGAGTTTGGCTTCTTCGGGCCTGCGTAGATAGATTCATTATCAGAGCACCTGTAACATGCACTAATGTACTCACTCATTTACACATTAGTCCCCTCTAGCTGGATGCAAACCCCTTGAGGGCAGGGATTTCTTACCCTTCCTAGCTAAATTTAGTGTCCCTAAAGTAGGAGCTCAATAAGTGTTTGTTGAATGAATGATTGCATTAGTTTCTAGACCCATAACTCCAGCAAACATTGGCTTTCTTGTAACAATCTCAAATAAAATAAAAATTCATGCTAATATGTGAGGTTAATATCACATTTATGGTTATGAACTTGATCTTCAAGCAGAAGTAGATTTTGGGGAACTGTATCAGATGACTGTGTCTCCCTATCCATAGGTAAGGGGGGTTACAAAAAGCACCCCTTCCCACACACACATTTCCAAGGGTGCTACACACCCTGAGTTAGGAGGGGATGGGGTCATGTACTGCTAGAGCAAGAAGTGTGATGACAGCTATCTTTCAATTCTTCAATGCTGTTTTCTTTTTTAACCTTTGTTTTTATTGTGGTAAAATATGCATAACATAAAATTTACCATTTAACCATTTTAAGTGTACAATTCAGTGGAATTAAGTATATTCACAATATTGTGTAACCATCATCACTATCCATGTACAGAATTTTTCATCATTCCCAAATAGAAATTCTGTATCCACTTAAAAATATTTCCCCACCCCCCTATCTTCCCAGCCTTTGGTAAATCTCTATTCTGCTTTCTTTCTCTATAAACTTGCCTATTTTAGGTACTGTATATAAGTGAAATCATACAATAGTTGTCCTTTTGTATCTGGCTTATTTCACTTAGCATATTTTCAAGGTTCATCCATGTTGTAACCTATATCAGAATTCCTTTTATGGCTGAAAACTTTTGTGTTGTATTTATTTACCACATTTTACTATCCATTTATCTGTTGATGGGCACCTGGGTTGTTTCCACCCTTCATTCTGTTTAAGTAATTCTGAAGCTTATTGATATGAAAAATGTAAGATAAATGTGTTATCTCTCCCTTCCTCCCACTGAGCCCCTTTCATGCAAGTTTAGGGCAGCTATTTTAAAAAGTAGCATTTTCAGTAGCGATTTACAGAATGTATTCCTCTTTGGTTTAATATTCCTTCCAATAGGGAGCCAATCCAGTTCAATTGGGGTGATTGTTTACATTAAGCACACAGAGAATGTGACCTGGATTAGATACAGAATCCTTGAGTGGGAACTTTAAATAGCATCTATACACCTCCCCATTCCTAGCCAATTTTGATAACAATTATCCCTTGTAAACATTGCTCTGGTCAGATCACTTTCCATTCTGTTGGAAGGCATCCGAGGTTCTTATCCTGGCATTTATTTAGTCTTCCACGATCCCGCCCCGCTGTGCTTCACCAAGCAGGTTCTTATTCTCGCCCCTTGCAGCCACTCCTCTGAGGTGCTCTGGGCTGGGCCTGCCACCTGGTGGCAGACTTAGGGACTGGACAGACACTTGGCTTTTGTCATCAGTAGGCCTGTATCTTGAATCCCTTTTTTCTTTGCCCTTCCACTAGGTTGATCCAGGCCCTCAGTCTCTTTTTCTGGAGTATTTTCTTTAACTTCACTCCCTAATCCTATTTCGCATGCTGTTCTTACCTTAAGAAAACACCTCTCCTTGTCTTTTCCTTTGTTGCTTGACAGGAGGAGCTTAAAGACATCCTGAAAGGCGACTGCCCATCCACCTCTAAAACACCTGAGTGTTCCAGAGGTCTCCTTCAGAAATTTCTGTCAACTAACCATTCTCGTGTTAAAGTTACTTTTTCTCAGAACAAGTGTTCAAGGTATTTTTACAATGACTCACATCACAGCAATTTTGTTTTTTCATGTCCAAAGTACATTTCAGACCCTTGCTGGGTTACTTTTTTCCTTTTATATTTTTCTATATTTCTAAGGATTTCTAAAGGAATGTGTGGTTCATACAAATGGGAAATAGAATAAATGTTATTTAGAAAGGGTGAGAAAAAAAGGAGCTTCATGGCAAGTAAGACTTTTGCTTTTCTTTTTTACTTTTATATTATTTCGTACTTCTCCAAGTTTTCTTAAAAAGCCTATTTTTAATATAAGTAGAAAATACAGTAAGTGTTACTGTAGAGAGAAAAAGGTGTGCTTTATGGAAATTGGATCATCAAACGGTGGTTAAAGTAGGAGGTGGGAGAGACAAGCTGCAGGAAGTAAACTCTTGGTAACAAATCTTGTAATTGTCGGTGGCTCTGTAAGGAGTCCCATGACTTCAGGAGTCACATCTGTCTTCAGTGTTATTTGTCCTTGGCTTCACGGTGATTCTCATCTTCTTGAGCGGAAGCAGGCATTGGGGCCGAGAGCTTCCTGGAGAGTGATTCAATTGGCTCAAGAGTTTATTGAGATCCTCTTAATTGCAAATGCTGGGTACAGAGTGGAGAAAAAGAATGCGAGTTTTCTTTTGGTCCCAAAACACATTACCTACAAGCTCAAGCATCTCTATCACCAGTTAAAATGGAGCAGTGGCCAGGTACAGGGATCAGCAGGTTTGGCCTAAGCCTCTGTTTAGACTAGAATGCTGCAATGGGTTCCCAATGGAGAGAGGGAAACTTAAACTTCTCTTAAAGGCTCTTGTGGGTCAGCCTGGGAATCTATTTGCTTGTAACTCTTCCTCTGAGAGAGCTCATTCATTTATTCAGCAAACATTTATTAAGTGTATAGTTATGTGCAAGGCACTGTTTTAGATATGTGTCAGCCTAAGAAATAGCTCCTGCCCTCCAGGTGCTTACAGTCTAGAAAGGGAGATAAAGCATGCACGCAAAAGGATGATTACAGTGTTAGCAATTAGACTAGTAAGTGCAAAATATAAAAATAAAAAGGAGCTCACAGCTGTGCTGCAAGGATGCACCGGGGTGACAAAATAGGATTTAAAACATGTATGTTGCCTCTACTTGAATGCTCAGGAACTCAGATACACAAAAACATTCAAGCAAAAAGATTACTATTATAATTACTTTTTAAACCTAGATTGAAATATTTTTAAATAATCCAAGGTGTTACTATAGCAATGATCTGACTATAAATTGTTATAAATATCACTGCTGCATTTTCTCACTCTTCTATGTAGCATTAAAGTTCTTCTTTTAAACGAGAAACATTTGGTAGCACATAAAAACCTTTTCATCGTAATATAGTAAAACAGAAGTTTTCACTTATTGAACAAGCAAATAGTGATGAGAGGTTGTTTTCTGTTGTCCTTTTCTTCTCACTCTCAGGAAAAACTGATAAGCTCACTTAGTGCAAAAATTAATCAAGTATACAAAGTCTGCATTGGAGATGGTGAGGTTGGCAGCCTCAACCCAGTCCAAAAGCTGGTAAAAATAGAGTCTCGCCTGGTGGAACTGAGTGATCTCATTGAAACCATTCCCAGAGAAAATGTGGAGGCAATTGAGAGGATAAAACAGAAAGAACGACGGCAAAAGTACAGTATTTTATATAAGTGCAGTGAATGACTTAATAGTTTTTTTCCTTGAATTCCCCATTTAGCAAGCCTCTCCTACATGGCAATGATGACCACAGACACAGTGGGAGGAAACAAACCCAGTTCTGCCCTCCTCCTCAGAGAGCTATTGTTTAGGGGAGAGACACATTCATCAAATATTCTTGTGAAATAAATGTGCCATTACCACCGGAACATGAGTACTGTGGGGGAAAGGAACCAGGTGGCCGGGAAGTTCACCAGCTAACCTAGTCTGGGATGGGTAAGGGGTCCTTTTAACCTGGAAAAGTGGGTTTTCAGGGTGAATATTCACTGCTTATAAGAACATTTTTGAAGCAGTATCACATGGAAGAGTGGCACTTATGAGGAAAATCCCAAGGTACAGATTAGAAGCCCTTCATTGAAAAACTGCAGGGAGACTCAATCAACGAAAGTATTGTTTGAAAGATCATGTGATGAGGGTTTTTCTCTGGGTGTAAACGCAACACTTCCATACATCACATTTACACACCCATTCATCCATTCCTCAAGACAATCTCCAGAGGGTAATCATCCCCGGAAACGTCCCCCACCCCGACAAACCCACGCCCTTGCCTAGCTCGGGGCCTTTCAGAAGAATGCACCAATCTACAAATAATCTCCATACCGAGCTATATACTACTTTTGAGGCAATGACTATTGTAAATAGATGATCCCTAGTATAATGTGGCATGTAGAGAATACTTATACGTGGAATAATGTTCATATTAAAGCAAAAAAAAAAAAAAGTTGGGAGGCAGACTGGTATTATGGCAAGGAAGGAGTAGGGGCACGAGAGCCGACCTATCTGGGTCCAACCCAGGTTCCACGTTGCCAACTTTTGTGCCGCTAGGCAAGCCAGACAATCTCTCGCATTTCAGCTCTCTGTAAAATGGCAGCAGTAACGGCAGTAACGACTCGTAGCGCTGCTGTGAGGGCAACTTCAATGATCTGTGTCAAAGCAATAAAGCTCGTTTGGCACATAGTAAGTACTCAAATATTAGCCACTAATATTAGGTATTTTGTTATTGCTTGCTGTATTACTGGTGTATGGGGGCTATTGCTCCCCCCATATAAAAATGAAGCCCAGAATATATTAAGGTGATCCTGATGGAATTGGATCAAATATAAAGCAAATTTTTAAAAATTATAAATGAAAGATGACTCCTTCTGTAACACGACCTGCGATTAGTTACACTAATAACACTTGTATCTTTTTTACAGTAGGCAATAAATTGTCATCCAAGGGTAATTACAACTTACTTTCTGTAGTGGTACATGAATCTAATTCCAATTGTTTATTGTTCTTATCAAGAGACTTTTAGTTGATTTTTCCCATGGTTTGGAGGTACCTAACACAATACTAATCTTGCATAAAAATATTTGATAAATATAACACTTAAAATTAAATGCCCATAAAATAGCTGTCACTTATTGAATGCCTTGGGGTAGACAGATTGCCTAGGTCATCTCATCTAACTATCCTCACAACCACCCGAAAGAAAACAAGACAAATTGCCACGTGTTGGTCTTAATTTGAGCATACCTTTCGAAAAGATTAACTGAAAAATACACTCGTGTGGTAATTCATTCAACTATACACGTGATCTTTTCTGTATATTTAGTAAAAAAGGTTTAAGGGGGGTGGAAATAACTGGAACTTAATTCAAGTGGCCACTGTACAGATGACTGTGAAATGCCAAAATGTCAGCGACGGGAACATTTTGCTGAGGTGCTTGTTCGGACCAAGATGGGGTAGATTTTTACTTCTTCCAAAGTGGTGACATGCAATTTCTTCCCATTTCAACACAAACAGGATGTGTTGTTGAGATTTCACCTGAATATTCAAAAGCCATAGTTATGGGTGAAGATGAATTATTATTTTCATTTAATCTTAATGGAAATCTTATATTTTGATAGTCCATTATCAAATAGTAATGAGGTAGGTCTTTTTTACTTTCTGTGATTCACAGTTAGAACACTTTCCCCTCTTGACAGGCTGCGTGAAGAGAAAATTAAAGAAAAACAAAGACACCAAGAAGAAAGGCTAAAAGCTGCTCTGGAAAGAGCAGTAGCACAACCAAAGAAAAAGGTTTGTGTTTTATTAATAGGCCCAGCTATATGTGAGTGCTTCTGTAGTATAAAAAGAAAACATTTAATTCGTCTCATTTATCCAAGTTAAACTTCAGTGAAATCTCTTGCTCACCACAGCTTCAACTGGTCTCTCTGGTTCATTGTTATTTTTAGAATAATTCAAATTACGGGGTAACAGTCCATTAGGCTTTCTTTTTAGTAAAAGAAACTTGTCCCCTTCTCTTTTCCTTTAGTTCCAAGTTCATGAAACCATAGAATTTTAAAGGCTAATTTTTTAAATAGGTTGTACAAGCATGTTTCAGAGTTCGAAAGATACGAGAGTATTCAGTGAAAATTTAGTTATTCCTAGTTCCCCTCCCTGGAGGCAACAACTGCTAAGAGTTTCGCCCTCCTGGAAATACCCTCTGTATTTGATGTATTCTCACAAATGATAGCTGTGAACCTTGCTGCTTGCACTTAACCATGGAGAGAGTGAACCCAGGGAATTACATATAACTGGGTCTTCTAATGCTCACACTGTAAAAATAATGAGATTCATAGTTTAAGTTAAAATGATATACTCAGTGGCACTTCAGATTTAGAAGACAAATCAGGACCAGAGGCCTCGGTTCTTTATAATGCAAGATTACCCGTAAGAAGTCTGGGATTGGGCAGTCCCTGAGAGCGTGTGGTCCAATCCATGCCTCTGCACCGGGTGCGGAGGGCCTTGTGTTTCCATGACACTCTCCCTCCTCTGGCTTAGGGTCTGAAATATATTCCAGGTACCCAATTTCATGGTTACCTACAAAGCTAATGTGGACATTGATTCTTAATGCGGTCATAGCTAACCCATCGTGAGTGCTTATCGTGCACCTCACTACCAGCGTGTTGCCACAAGTACTTGAAAAAGGTTCCAAAGTATGGTAATTATATGTATGTCAAAAAGTAATGATTACCTTAAATTCTTTTATTTAAATAAGCATTTCATCTTTAAAAAGGCCTGTACTTCTCTAGTTCAACTCTTCCTATGAACACCTGACTTGTCCTCTCTTCCCCAGGGAGTGTTAACCATTCATCCCTCTCCCACATGTATCATGCTTCACTAAACCCACAAAACTGAAATGCTTATTCTTTAATATAACTTTCCTTCTAGACCATGAAAGAGTTTTATGACCTTTGTATCTCCAATGCCTGGCACATAATGGATACTCAACAAGTGCTTATTGAATTAACAGACTAAAAATTAAAATGAAAACTAAAACTGAAAGAAAATTCAAAATAAAAATGATTTGATAAGTTGACAATGTGTGAAAACCTGTGATAGAAGTTCTTACCCTGCTGGGATACTTCATCACTGTAAATTTTCTTAGTTTTTTTCTTATTTTTTGAATTGATTGGGGTGACATTGGTTAACAGAATTATGTAGGTTTCAGGTGCATGATTCTACAACACATCATCTGTATACTGTATTGTGTGTTCACCCCTCCAAGTTGTCTCCTTCCATCAACATTTCAGACAGTATTAGTAACACATTTCCCAAGGAAATCATTGGCAGTGAAAAAACATTCTGACTTTAGAAAAGGAATTCAGGGATAACGGTCCCCTAAGGGCATTTTTTGTTGGTGTTAATTATGGGAGGAGCACTACTATTACTTAGTTCACTCAGGCTAGGAATGTCAAACATTCTGCAATGCAAGGAACAGTCTCATATAAGGATAACGCCCTTGTTGGGACACAATGGAGATATCCCATCAAGTCTCACCTCCAATAGAATATATAATAACAGGTTTTTCATTTAATTGACACCAACTCAGATGTAAAAGCAAAAGAAAACAAAGATTACAGAGAAAAGACTAAAAGACAAATATAATTAGTATGATATACTCAGGTATATGCTTGAAAAAGGATGAATAGGTATGAAACCAAGGATTTCCCTAAGCCTGTTCTGGTGGCAACACACAGGAATACTAGTGTTTAAGATAGTACATGGTTTTCTCAAGTTTTTGTTCAAAAATGAACAGGATTTTTAAATGCAGGTCAACTGGTACTCAGCAGAAGAAAGTTCTCTCTTCTAACCAATGGAAGAAAAACTAGTTATGACACACACTGAGAAATGAATTGTGGCCTCGAACATGGTTCTTTCTGATGATGTCTGAAACAGCTTTACCTTAAACCTCCCTGACTTCCCATGAATCCTGACTGCTTTGCCTTCTGCACACTGTGGTGCTCCATTTGTTAGTTAACTTTGTCTAACACTTTGGACATCCATTAAATTATCAATCCCTTTGTAACTATTTACTATTTCAAATCATATTATTCCTTGGAAAAAAATTAAGTTAACATTAGTATTTCCCTTATACTTCAATAGAAAAAGAAAAGAATATTAAGTATTTTTTCTTTTCTTTCAGCTGGGAAGACGACTTGTCTGCCGTTCAAAACCTCCAACTGATAACAAACAAGAACTACTTTTAGTCAAGGCTACAAGAACAAAATCAACAGAGGATGACTACTTTTTCACTTGAATAGGAGCAGTAAGACGTTAGCACAATGTTTAGGTTTACAGTAATGGCAATATTCTGCCCAATATGCTGGCCTAACCAATTTGAGGAAGACATGCTGTTGTTCTAAAGGCTATAGGAAATGGAAGTTATTTTCTTTTGTTGAAGGCTTTATTACCCATAGCCTAAGTATTGTTCTAAACATTTTATATCTATACTTTGAGTTGTCCTAGTTGGGGAAACACATCCAAAGTTACTTTATTGACGTGACTATATGCTGAATGACCACTAAATTGCAATAGCCGCATTCTCTGACAACATGAGACTTTAAATGATCTATTTTTTCCCGACCAGTCCACAGGAGAGTTCATAGTATACATTTTATCATTGTGGAATATGTAGAGTATACATTTTAATAATGTACAACTCTAAAATATGTTAAGGGTTTTGAGGAGTTTAAAACGTAAATGAAAACCACTAGGTTATGTTCTCAGAACATAACTGTGAGAACAGTTTTTAATTCATGCTAAGAAATACTGTTCAGAAACTTAATTCTCTTAAGTGAACAAACCGTCTCTTCAGCCTACATGTCAGTTTACAACTTCTATCGTGCTCTGTATCCACAATCAATTTTCAGCTGATGTTTCATTTTAGCTATAATGTATGTATGTTATTAAGCTTACACTGTGATTTGTCAACTACTAAATAATATGTTAATTCTAAGAAAATATTTAACTATACATGTCAAAATGGTTCAAAAATAACTAAAAAAGCAGTTGCTTTAAAAAGATCTCAGTTAATATATA
This sequence comes from Mormoops blainvillei, assembly GCA_004026545.1. Lineage (NCBI taxonomy): Eukaryota > Metazoa > Chordata > Mammalia > Chiroptera > Mormoopidae > Mormoops > Mormoops blainvillei. The sequence continues at coordinate 23,088 of PVJD01013571.1, forward strand.
ATTACAAGAAAGGGCTGAAATTCACCTTCATAAACATTTATAAAGCATATAAGTAACTTTCCTTTATAGACAAAAGCAAGAGTATTAGGTTTACAAAAGAAAACCAATTTGAATGAAGCTGGGTGGTTTTTAGGGCATTACTGCTGTGAGCAGTCTTTCAATTGTTTCAACATTTGAGCTTTGTACGTAAATATCTGAATATGAATAGTTCACAAGCCAAGTTGAAAAACAAGTTTTATTGTCTAGAAATATATATATATAAAAAAAAAACCCCACCAAAGATGCTATTCTCTCATCTCCCCATCTTCTTCCTCTTCTTCAACACCTCTGATATAAAGGACATTATTACACCTGTAAATAAAAAAACAGTCCATTTTGTTGTACCAACAGGAAACCGTGTATCTGATTTACGATTACTAGATTATTTTCGTTACAAAAGTACAGAATGCTAAACTTACAATATAGCATTTTCTTTTTTTTAAAATGTTTTTACCACTAATTTGTTAAAAAGCACATGGCACTTATTTTTTTTACCATGTGGTGATTATAAATGGTATCTTTATGATCTTCCAAAGGGAAGAATGACTAGAATTTGGAAGTATATAGTTCTACAAAATGAGCAGTAACGAAAGTCCCTAACAGCAGCCAGATCCAACTAGATTCAAAACCAAGCTCCTACAGTTAAAACCACTACAAAAAGTTAAAGTTAAGATTTAGAAAGTTTGATACTAATACAAGAAAAATCTTAAGGACAAATAGCTCCAAAATACTTAAATCTTTAACAAGTTTAGTAATTTCAAAGACTCCTAAAGTATAATTTTAGAATATGTTAAATTAATAGTGATTTTAAAAAGTAATTCTGAAATTTAGGCACTAAGTTAGTTCATTTACATAGGTATTTCTAATGTTTACCAGTAAGTTCTTATGTATAATACTATTGTTTTCTTACCTTATTAAAACTTCACCCAGGTGTCCAGACAATGCTCCATCTATGTATTCTTCTGTGTTTGCAAGCTTTAATACATTAATAAAAACAAAACAAAACAAAACAAAAAAACCAGTAAAACACACTAAACACTAGTGAGAGAACTTAACTGAGATCTTTCTATACCAACGACTTGTATATTTCCGTAATTAATATAAGATTAGTTTTCTATTACTGTTGCAGAACTTTTGGTTTCATATAAATATTTGGTAAAGTTAACACTGATGGATGTAGAGCTACTATATAATAAAGATTGTTTCAACATAATTTTAAAAATCTCAGTTGTATAATGTTTCTTTCTAGCAAACATTAAAACAATGTCAAGGAAGGCAGTCTCCCAATTTATGAATAGGCAGTCTCCCAATTTATGAATAAACTGATTAAAAAGTTTTCTGAAAATTCAGTTTTACAGAAGCAGACGTTAAATTTTCTTGGAATAACTATACTGTAGTATCATATTGAGGAACCCAATGGATGCACAAAAGTTATAATTAAAATACTCTTATATTAGTCACCAACCAAACCAAAGAGCTGAGTAAGAATTTTTTAGCCCTAACTGGTGTGCTTCAGTGGGTTGGGCATCGTTCTGCAAACCAAAAGGTGGCCAGTTCAATTCCCAGTCAGGGCACATGCCTGAGCTGCGGGCCAGGTCCTTGAGGGAGTGCAAGAGGCAACTGATTGATGTTTCTCTGCCTCTCTTTCTCCCTCCCTTCGTCTCTCTCTAAAAATAAATAAATCTTAATTTTTTAAAAATTATACACTAATAAATGGGGAAAAACAAGTTCTTAAAAGGAGGTTAAACAGTGAAGAATAACCTTACACGCTTCCAGCTATAAAATAAATAAATCACAGGGATATAACATATAGCAACAAGGAATATAGTCAACAATATTGCAACTGTACAGTTAGAGTTGCTTACTGAACTCATAGTGATCACTCTATAAGATATATAGAGAGTAAATCGCTATGTTGTACACCTAAAACCAAATAATCATGTCAATTATACTTTTATTAAAAGTAGAACTTATTAAAAAATTTTGACCCAAAACACCTTAGGAATTGGGATTTGAAATTCATTCATACTTAAACTCAACATTTTCCTTACTGAATTGTGGCTGGTGGGTTACTTTGCTATTATGTGAAAATCATTTCTTTATAAAAGGGATCTTTTAGGGACTTGAAGTTTCATGAGAGCCTTTAAGTTTCAACTGTTAAGTGTGAAACATTTAAAAGGTTAAAAAAAGTAACCTTTAGACCTTGGGGTTCCAGACAAGATGGAGGCACTAGGCAGATATGTTTCACTCCCTCACACAACCAAAAGAAGGATAACAACCAATTTAAAAACAATGAACAACCAGAACTGCCAGAACAGCAAACTGCACGGGACTCCAGCAACCAAGGAGTTAAAGAAACATTCATCCAGACCCGTAGGAGGGGTGGAGATGGGCAGCCCAATGGGCAGAAGGGACCAGTGGCAAGGAGGGGCTGGCTGACAGGGAAACTAAAGACTCAAAACCTCTAGCTGTAAAATATGTGGGGGTTTCCACAACGAGACAAACTCACAGTCTCACAGGAGAGTTCGTCAAAAAGCTGGGCTAGAGCAGAGGGAGTCAGTGGCATTGTTCCCTCTCTGACTCCTCCCCACAGACAGCACGCCATACACAGCAAAGAGGGCTGGCCCACCCTGGTGAATACCTAAGGCTCCACCCCATCACAATATTACAGGGGCAATGAGACAAAGAAAGATGTCCCAAATGAAAGAACAGATCAAAACTCCTGAGAAAGAGTTAAGTGACGAAGAGATAGACAACCTACCTGATGCAGAGTTCAAAACACTGGTAATCCGAATGCTCACAGAACTGACTGAGCTCAGTTGCAAAATGAAGGAAGAAATGAAGGCTACAAAAAATGAAATAAAGTAAAATATACAGGGAACCAACAGTGAAAGGGAAGGAAATCGGGACTCAAATCAACGATTTGGAGCAAAAGGAAGAAATAAACATTCAACCAGAACAGAATGAAGAAACAAGAATTTTAAAAACTGAGGCGAGGCTGAGGAACCTCTGAGACACCTTTAAACACTCCAACATCCAAATCATAGGGGTGCCAGGAGAACAGGAAGAGCAAGACACTGAAAATTTATTTGAAAAAATAATGAAGGAGAACTTCCCCAATCTGGCAAAGGAAATAAGACTTTCAGGAAGTCCAGGAAGCTCAGAGAGTCCCAAAGAAATTGGGCCCAAGGAGGAACACACCAAGGCACATCATCATTACATTACTCAAGATTAAATATAAGGAGGGAATCTTAAAAGCAGCAAGAGAAAAGGAGAGTGTTACCTACAAAGGAATGCCCATAAGACTATCATCTGATTTCTCAAACGAAACCTTACAGGCAAGAAGGGGCTGGAAAGAAGTATTTGAAGTCATAAAAGGTAAGGACCTACATCCAAGATTATTCTATCCAGCAAAGCTATCATTTAGAATGGAAGGGCAGATAAAGTGCTTCCCTGATAAGGTCAAGTTAAAGGAGTTCATCACCAGCAAGCCCTTATTACATGAAAAGTTAAAGGGACTTATGTAAGAAATAGAAGATCAAAAACTAGGAACAATAAAATGACAAGAAGCTCTTAACTATCAACACCTGAACCTAAAAAACAAAACAAAAACTACGCAAACAACTAGAACAGGAACAGAATCACAGAAATGGAGATCACAAGGGGAGTTATCTGCGGGGAGAGGGAGGGTGGAGAAAGGGGGAAACGGTACAGGGAATAAGAAGCATAAGTGGTAGGCACAAGATAGACAGGGGGAGGTTAAGAGTAGTATAGGAAGTAGAGAAGCCAAAGAAGTTATATGTACAACCCATGGACATGAACTAAAGGGGGTGGGGAATGCTGGAGGGTGGGGGGTGGAGAGGGGATAAAGGATAGGAAAAAATTGGGACAACTGTAATAGCATAATCAATAAAAGATACTTTAAAAAAATTTTTTTTAAGTAACCTTTATAGTTAGGGAACTGTATTCTAATTTTACATCAAAATGTGTAGCTTTCCTTCTACATACATGTAATAAACTATAATTTTTGTTAAAGATAATAATCTGTGCTATCTGGGACTCAAAAGACATGAGCAGGAAAGAAAGGAGAGGGAAGTTTCCTTTATTAGCTAGGCAAGTGGCAAAATGGAAGAAAAACAGGGCATGCAGAGGATGTGAGGTAAGGCATGTAAAACATGTTAATGAATTACTACTGCTACTGGATGTTATTCCCTCTTCCATAGAGAACAAAAAGAAACCTATATCAAGAGGGGTTTTGTCTGAAATACATGTATTTGTTGAGGCAACTAATTTTGTATGTAACAGCTCTCAGAAATAATGTATTACTATCAATGGATTTTTAAAAAAGTGGTTGTTTGGCAGGTATTTTAACATTTAACTGGTTCGTAAATTTCACAATGCTCCAAAGCATTCTAGCACATTTGAAATAAAATCCAAAGTCCTTACTATCACTTAAAAGGCCCTCTTTGACTACCATCCAACCTCCCTATTATCACCCCTATTATCAACTGATTCTGCTCTGGCCTTCTTGCTGTGCCTTGAACATGCCAACCAAGATCCTACCACAAAACCTTTGTTCTTGCCATTGCCCTCAAAATGAGATGTTCTCCCTCCAGCTGCTCCCACTTTTCAGCAACTTTCTCCAGTTGCTCACTCAGCTCAATTCTGATCTCTGCCTACACTTGCTTCCTCAGAGGGGCTTTCCTTGGCTATCCTATCTCACACTGCACACTCTCATCACTCTATCCTGTTTCTGCTTTCTTTCTCTCCAAGTCACCTATCATTACTTGATACACCACATCATATTGTGTCACCATCTCCCACCACTACAACAAACTGTTTGAGGGTTGGGACTTTTTTTTTGTTTACTGGGTATTCACAGGGCCAGGCACACAATGGGCGCTCAAAAAATATGCACTGAGTGAACAAACTCAAAGGCATCATCGGTGTGTTCCTCCCGTACACTTCAAAACTGGCAAGATCACTAGGAAGTTCTGTTACTTTTAAAACCAAATATTCAGCGGGCAGTCTTTATTCTTCTTCTATTAGCCTTTCTTCTATTAATTCCCACAACATAAAATTGGCTTTTAAAGTATACAAGTCAGTGCTTTTAAAGTTGTATAACCATCACCACTAAGTCTGGAACATTTTCAGTGCACGGGGTATGCTCTTTTGAGATTTTTCTATGGCCTTAGCAAATGACTCCTCCTTGGGGAATTTTCCAGGTGAAAATCACTCTCTGTAAGAATTCTGGGGAGCTGAACATCATCTGTTCAGGTGGAAAAAAGTATGGCAGTTCCTCAAGAAATTAATAATTATTGTGTTCCAGCAATTCCATTTCTGGATATACACCTGAAACACCTGAAAGCAGAGACTCTAGCAGATATTTGTACAGCCGTGTTTGCTGCATTATTCACAGTACTCAAAAGGTGGAATCAACAAAAATGTTCACCAGTAGAAGAATGGATCAAAAGGCAGAATACACATGCAATGGAGCATTCAATCCTAAAAAGAAATTAAATTCTGATACATGATACACCATGAATGAGCTTTGAAAAATAAGTTAAATAAGTCAAAAGGATAAATTATGTAGGGTTTTATTTATATAAGGTGCCTAGAATAGAGAGACAGAAAGATTAGTATTTACCAATGGCTTGGAAGCAACGCGGGGGGGGTTGGGGGGGAATGGAGAGTTATTTTTTAATGGGTACAGAGTTTCACTTTGGGATAATAAAAAATTTGGAAAATTGATAAGGGGGATGGCTGCACAATGTGAATGTACTTAATTCCACTGAGCTGTACACTCGAAAATGGCTAAAGTGGTAAATTTTATGTTATATAAAAAAATTTATCACAATCAAAAAAATACTTGGCTAAAGCATTTACAGAAGTACACGAAGTATAACAGATATGCAGTCAGTTGATCCACTCACTTGGCTGATAGGTCTTTTCTCTCAAGAAATAGTTTTATGGAATTACTCTGATGTCATGCCTTTGGCATTCATTAAAAGACTTAAGAATTTCACTTGAAAAATTTCTTCCAGAGCTACATGCTGTGAAAGGTTTCTCTCTTTCCGCAAACTAGTGTGTTTCCCTTCTAGCATTATGAATCCAGTGTCTGAGCTCTTCTTTAACGACTAGGAGTTGAATCTGTGGCTGTACTTTAGTTTAATATCATGTCTCATTTCTAGTTTATTACAGTTGTAACATCCTCCCTGGTCTTAACTTTTTTCCTGGATTTTTGCTTTGACTGTCAATTTAATTTGACCCTCATAAGTCACACTAAACCTTAGAGGAGTAAGGTGAAGAAAAATAAATACAACTTAATAATTTTTGTAACTTAGCTTACCTGCATGTTCATATAGCCATCCACAGATACCAGATAGCCTTTGTACTCCATTCCCCACTTAAGTTTCACCATCACTGGCTTTCCTGTTAATCCATTGAGGAAAGGTTTGGGGTTGAGGGGCAAACTCTGCACAAAAAACGAAAAAAGAACTCAATTATTTTCCAGAGCTCAGCATCCACCACCTGTACTCTCTGCTACTAAATCACCGATATTTTATGGTATCCCAAAGACGCAAACTCTTGACCCACCCCCCACATAATTTTCACTTTTATTTGTTGAAGAGCATCAGAGAAATTTAAATGCCGAGTTAGCCGATTTCATCTTCAAACCATCGACACTAAAGTATTCACTATTCCTTTAAGAAACACTGCATGGCCATTAAACATCACTCACTGTCCCAGGTTATAAGGAAACAAAGGTAAGGGCCGTGAGACAGAAAAATGCAGATGACAGTCCCAGTCCCCAAGGAGCTCCCAGTGGGAGGGGGAGGGCAAAACACACACACACACACACACACGCAGATGATTCTATGGCAATGGAGTACATGGAGACGTGCTACGTGGAAGGGCGCCCAAGCCAACCCAGCATTAGGAGGAAAAGCTGCCTGAAATAAGCAATGCTTCATTTTGAGGGACGAGAGAGATTTCCAGGGGGAAGAACAGCTGTTTCGGCGGAGACTGCACGTGCAACGGGAGGGAAGAAGGACGCAATGAGGAGATCTCAGTTCAGGGCCGCCGGGACCCCAAACCGGGGGCTACCGAGCGAAGGGACGGCAGACCGCCCTCCGCCGGCTTGCTCGAGCCCCTGGGGCTGGGGCCCGGTCTTGCTTGACTTAGCAGTGCCTCTTACAGATGCGCTCGTCACTTAATGTTTGTTTATTCGGCAAAGCAGTCACCCCCCCCCCACCCCGTAAATTCACGCTTCTCCTTCCTTCGTTTGCTCACCCATCAGCCCAAAGAAAGCGCAGAACCACGACACACAGCTTCTCAACCCTTTTAAGATACACGCATTCAGAGTGATCTCAGAGGACTCGGATGCGACAGCAATAACCTCCTCAGGAGGGGTCCCGTTTTCACTCTTGCATTTCTCCAATCTTATCCACACGACCACTATTATTTTTACTATGTCGTATCTCCGCTTAAAATGCTTCGGTGGCTTCCAATGGCGGGCGGAGCCGAACCCAGGCCTCCTGATGCAGCCTGAGGGGTCTCGCCCGACACCACCTCATCGCCGCGGCTCTCGCAAGGGCCCGCGGCTTTCCGTTCCTTCCCCCCGGGTCGAGCCGTATTTCCAGCCTTCGGGCCAACGCTCCCGTTCCCCGAGGCTGCTACGCGCCGGTTGCGCTTCCAGGGGCGGCAGGTCCTATTACTTAGGTCGCCTTAAATCCTTCCCCTTCCAAGGCTGCCACCGCTGACCGCTCTTCCAACGCACCATCGCGCCCCCTCACAGCACCCTGTCTGCTTCCTTCTTAGCGCCTGATGTTATTTGCAATTAATATATCTGCGATTCCTTGATTAAGGTCTGTCTCCCACACCTGACAGAATGAACCTAGGCCAGGGTCCGCATCAGTCCTTTCCACCTCGTATTCCTACCGCCTAGCACAGTACCTGGCAGGTAGCAGGCGGTCAAGAAAAATATCTGCTAAACGAACAAATGCAGGTTCCAAAGCCCGGGCTCCGGGCTCCACCGCGCTGCGGGGCTGGGAGTCCCAACATCGTGGAGTGAAAGCACCCTTTCATTTCAAGGTGGAACGTGAAAAACCTCTTCTTTACGCTGACCCTGTGGTCCCGGCCAGCGGGGATACCTCGGGCTCAGATTCAAAACGAGGCGGAAGGGGAAAGGGGCAGCAGCACTGCCGGGGAGCGGCGGGCAGCGGGAAAAGGGCTGCCAACGCGCCGCGCAGCGCCGCGCCGCGCCTCGCGCGGATGAATGGGAAACGCGCGAACCAACCAGCCGGCCCGGGGACGCTGTTCACGCGCCCTCCCTCGCTCCCTTGGAGACTCCTTACCATCGCGACGACGAGCAGATGCTGCAGGCTACTCGCCGCCGACCCAGCGCTCGTCAGGCTCTCGTGGCCGGAGCGCTTCGAGCAGAACCCGGATCGCGGTGCTCCGAGAGAAATGGCCGCCAAAAAGCAGTGTGACCTTTCACCTCCGACTACGGCTCTTCCGCTTCTATGATTGGACGCAAAGAGAGATGTGCTGATTGGAGGAGGTGGGCAGGGTCTCCTGGCAACCAGAGAGGTTACGGGCGTCCGTTTCTTCCCAGTGGCTGGAGGGTCTGAGCGATGCTTTCCGCCGGTTGACTCGGTAGGGTCCTTGAGAGGCTGCGAAGATAGTGAGGCCGGCCGGGTTTCTGGGGGGCTCCTTCGCCTGCCTCAACGGTTCGGCGCAGGGATGTCTATGCCCACTCCTATTCCCATTGCCCCCCTTTTATGCTTAATTCCTTCACCTTTTTCACCCAACCCCAACCCCCCTCCCCTGACAGCCGCCAGTCTGTTCCTTGTACCTGTGAGTCCGTTTCCATTTTGTTATTTTATTTTCTTCATTAAATTACACATACAAGTGAAATCATATGGTATTTGTAGAAGACTTTTTTTTGTATATACTTCAGAAGGTTTATTTTTTAGCTGTTATCTCAGTGAAGGGTAACAAAATATTACTGTAATCTATATAAAGATGGTTGTATTTAAAGTTGGTTTCCCTACCCATGTTAAATATTAATCTTATGTGGATCTTAAAGCGAATTAAGTCTTAAACATCACTGGAAACAAAAATGACAAAACTGAAGCTGTCCTTCTTCTGGCACATTCTGAGAAGGCAGGGTTCTTTGGAAAATGCAATAATGCTAAATTTTAAACCTTTCAGTTTTCCATGTATGTCGAAAATGCTAGGCAGTAAAATATAATTATTTTAAAACTGTTCACTGTAAAATGAGATTTTGCAGTGATGTTAACACTTGTATCTTGATTCTCAGAGTACAGTAGAGCATTTATAAATATAATGAATTAAGAAGGGAAACTAAAACAGGATCCGCTTCTGTCCGATTATAGATACAGATACAGTGAAAAGGATAAAATTTATCAGCAGAAAATGTTTTTATTCATAGTATAATTCACCTATTTATAATTATTTAGACTCAACAAAAATTTTCTTCTCCCTATAGGTGCATATTCTGTTTGGGGAAAAGTCTAGACTGTTCTTGTGTCTAAATAAGAATAAGAATAAGAATAAGAATAAGAATAAGAATAAGAATAAGAATAAGAATAAAGTCAGCAACAGAAGCACGGCTATGGCTGTCTTTTATTGAGCACTTATGTGCCAGTACTTTATATAAAGTATCTCATTTAATCCTTACAGCAGTTTTGTGAAGTACGTATTATTAGCTAGAGTTGCTAGGAAACTTGTTCAAAGTCCCATAAAGAATAAGCCTTCAAGCCAGAATTTGTCTTTCTCCAAACAGTTGCTCCCTTAGCTCTTCTAATCCAAACTGAAAGAACCTCAGGGAAAACAAAGCATCTTAATTCTTAATTCCACACATAAATTCATAGCCTCAGTGAGACAGTGAAATTCCTATACTGCAGCCTGAGTGTGAACTATTTTAAGATATGTGACTATCAACTTAATTACCCATATACCTGACCTTCTGTATAGTATCAGATTCATCTGTTAGTCTCTGAATCAGGCTTTGGTGAGTGGTCAAAATCAAGATCACTCATATCAGAATGTCTGCTATGCTTTATTTCATTCTCTGTCCGTAAGCAGAGGACACACAGCTTCTGAGAGTTTAAATTAGAGGAAGCCTTTCTTAGCTTCCTAAGAACCTGCTTCC
>PVJD01013572.1:0-32483 GCA_004026545.1 Mormoops blainvillei
CATTTTCTACATAAGCAAATACTGTTACTCTGCCTTCCCCCATACCACCGAATTGGGGAGGTCGAAAGCACTTCATAAGTTAAAAACTACCCACCCTTCTCTCCATGTTATTTTACTTCCTCAAAAACAAAAAAATCAATCCTAGTTAAACTGTATCTCTGTTGGACAGGGCATTGACTTCTAGCTGTTAATTTTAACAAATAATGTTAGCTGCTGACTTCCCCATGTGAGGCTTTTTAAAAAATATCCTCTCTCGAGGGCACGCTTATCGATTTCCGAGAGTGGGAAAGGGGGAGAGAGAAACGTCGATGTGAGAGAAACATCAATCGGTCGCCTCTCACATCTCACAGGGGCCCCAACCAGGGATCGAACCTGCAGCCCTTTGCGCAGCTCGGCTCCCCAGCCAACCCGGCCGCCCGGCCAGGGCCCTCACACGAGGCTTTCTAAGAGCAGGGCACACAGCCCACGGCCCAGGCGACCAGCCTCCTCCCTGAAGCCGGCCGTGCGCGGGCCGGCGTCACGCCCGTGTGCCCGGGAGCCCCGGGGGAACTAGCTCTTACGCAACTTGCGAATGAGCACAAATTGTGCTTCTTGAGTGTCGCTTCTCAGGTGGAAGATCTGCTTAATTCTGACGAAAAAATATCGGACAGATTACTGGTAAAAAGCAAGCAAGCCAAAGACAAAGCCCTCCGGCGGTCTGGCTCTGCTTCAGCTGCAGGAAACCCCGAGAACCTAACAGCAAAAGCCAGCTAATCTGCAAGGTCGTAACTTGCCCTGAGCGGTCAGAGGGCACGGCAGCCAGGTGACCCTTGACCCCGAGGACCGCAGCCCCCGCGGAGGGGTGCTGGGACGCGATCGGCCCGCCGGCACCTGCGGGGGAATCGGGCAGAAGACGCAGCCCGTCAAAGCAGGTGGGGAGCAAACAGCTGGAGGGGCTCGTGCGCCGGCTTAGAGCCCTGGGGGGGGCAGGTTGGCGCAGAGGGGCCACGCACCCACACGTGTCCTTGCCACGGGCCTTCACTGGAGGTTCGGGGGGGAAGAGGGCAGCGGGCAGGACCACCTGGGACGGGCACAGCCTCGACACCCCAGCCAGCAGCTGCCCTCCCATAGGGAAACTACAGCCGCGTGCTCTGAGGCAGGGCCGGGCGTCCCCGCGTCAGCTGTACGTCCGCACATGCACCGTGAGAACTGGAAATCGAAATTAAAACCCTGTGCGAACGCATCCCCAACCGTGACACACAGGGATAAATCCAACAAAGGGATGCGGGTGCGTGCACTGAAAACCATGAAGCTCTGGTGAGGGACGAAAGAAGACTGAAATTAACGAAGACAGCGCCACGTTCGTGGATACGGAGGCCGCGGTTACTAAGGTGCTCCTTTCCTGCCCTGATTTCGAGTCCGCTGCGATGCCAACCCCAAGCCCGGCGGGGTTTTCTCCCTTTTATGTAGACTTTATTTTTTAGAGCAGCTTTAGGATCACAGCGAAATCAGCAGAGAGCGCAGAGTTTTCCCAGATGCCCCCGGGCCCACGCACACACTGCTCCCCCATTACCAGTGCTGCCCGGTGGGCGGGTGGACTGGCCACACTCCATGGACCCTCACTGACACGCCCTGGTCACCCAGAGGCGCAGTCCACACGGGGGCTCCCTCTCGGTGCTGTTCGGACAAATGTATGAGGACATCGCCCGCCGCTGCGGCGCCAGGCAGAGCCCTGTCACTGCCCTAAAGTCCTCTGTGCTCCGACCGCTCGCCCCTCAGCCCCCACCAACCCCGGTAACCCCTCCTCTTCACGGCCTCCACAGTTCTGCCTTTCCCGGAATGTCATGAAGTTGGAATCCTACAGTGTTTAGCCTTTAAAGGTTGTTTTTTTTTTTCTCAGTTGTATGCACGTAAGGTTCTGCCATGTCTTTTCATGACTCGACGGCCCATTTCTTTCCGTTGGGCCGTCATCCCCCCTTGTCTGGGTGGACCACAGTCTGTTTACTCACCCCCCACTGACGGGCACCCTGGCCGCTTCCAAGTTTCGGTGATTATGAATAAAACTGCTATAAACCTCATGCACAGGTTTTCCTGTGGACATGAGTTTTTGACTCATTAGGGGTAAATACCAAGGGGCACAATGGTTGGATCGTGTGATAAACGTGCAGTTTTGTAAGTAACCACCAAACTGTCTCCCAAAGTGGCTGCAGCATGTCGTGCTGCCACCAGCGACGGGGGCGCCAGCATCAGGCGTTGCCAGCGTTCTGGATTTCGGCCATTCTGACAGATGGGTGCAGGTACCTCATTGCCGTTTCAGTTTGCGCCTTCCTAACGAAGTGTGGGGCTGCACATCTTTTCAGCACTTACTTGCCGCCTGCACGGCAGTGTCTCGGTTCAGGTCTTTTGCCCGCTTTTAATAGTTTTCCATTTTCTTATTGTTGCGTTTTGAGATCTCTGTGTATGTTGGATAACAGGGCCTTATCAGACACGTGTCTTTTGCAAGTATTTTTACCCAGTCTGTGGTTTGTCTTCTAATTCCTTTGACAGCGTCTTGCACAGAACACGGAAAACTTACTTTTCATGAAGTGTAGCTTATTCATTGTTTCTCTCATGAATTGCACCTTTGGTCTTATATTTAAAAAATTATCATCATATCAAGGCTACCTAGGTTTCTGCTCTGTTTTCTTCGAAGATGCCCGGTTGTTCCAGCACCGTTGGTTGAAAAGACAACCTTTGCTGTATTGTATCGACTTGCTTCTTGCCAAAGATCGATCGACTGTCTTTATGTGGGTCCATTTCTGAGCTCTCTGTTCCGTTCCATTGATCTGTTTGTTCATTATTTTTCCAGCAGCACGCCGTCCTGACTACTGTCGCTTTATAACAAGCCCCGAAGTCGGGCAGCTCCTACCCTCCGACTTCGTCCCTGTTCCTAAACACTTTGCTGGCTTTCCCAGGTCTTTACCTGCACACAAACGCCAGACGCGGTTTATTGATACATGCGAAATAACTCTTAATTGGGTTATTTTTGGTGTTTTTGAGTTGTAAGAATTCTTTATACATTCTGGATATCAACCTCTTATTTCATATGGGATTTGCAAACGCCTTCTCTTTTCTGTGGGTCGATCACATCCTTTGTTTGATGTTCTGAAGTCCTAAATTTTGATGGAGTCCACTTTATTCATTTTTTGTTGCTACTCTTCTGGTGTCGCATCCAAGAAATCACTTACAAATGTGATGTTTTAAAGCTTTCTCTTGTTTTCTCCTAAGAGCTCGACAACTTTAAGTTTTGTGTTCAGGTCTTTGATCCATCTTGAGTCAATTTGTGCTCTTTGGCTTGATGGTGTACCATAGAATTTAACATTTTAAGCAGAACGAAGGCGGGGAAATAGTTATCAAGGGTTACTGCTTTTCTGTTTCTTCAGAACAATCAGAAAACTTCACATCAATTTTTAGATCACAAATGTAACTGCATAGCAACTGAGGAAAATGTGGGAAAACTTGTCCTATGCTCTAGTTCTTCCAGCCACTTCGTAGCATTTGCATCTGCCTTCCTCAGTAAAACTTAAAATACCCACCGAGAACACGTGCCAAAAGAGAATGCCTATCTATGTCCTAAGTGTTACTTGCTGACTCACTGTTGTATTTATCTCGATTCATTCTTTCTGGTTAATTTAACCCTCTTTTCTTTATTTTCTCCTCGAGATGGCTGATAACAAAGCCAGGACGAAGGGGCAACAGTCACATCAGGGGACCTGCTAGGACATCGCATTGCCAGGGTCCAGGGTCCCCGCGCCCACCACCCCGGGCGCGCGGCCCCGAAGCGCACGCACGCGCCCCAGGTTGGCTCCGCCCCCGGGGCCCCGCCGCCCGCGCGTCCCCAGGGCCCGGACCCAGCCGCCGCGTTGGCCGTTCCCGCCCGCACTCCCCGTCCCCGGGCCTCGGTCCGCTCGCTGCGTCCCCGCCGGCTCCGCGCGCGCGCCCTCCGCGCCCTCCGCGCCCTGGTCCCGCGCCCCCCGAGAGCCAAGCTCGGCTACTTCCGGGAGACGGCCCCCGGGCCAGGAAGTCGGCTACAGCGCGGAGAACATTTTAAAAGGCCCGTCGCGGTCCTCTGTGGGGACACGGCTCCGGGACTGAAGCCCGTTCGCGTCCCTTTGAGGCCCCTGCCTGGGGCGCAGGGGCAGGGGGCGCGGCCAGGGGGACTCGAACGCATGGGACGAGGCATCTCATCGTGAAGGGTGTGAGCCCCCGCAAGCACCCCCACGCGCACGCAGGCACACCCACACATGTGCGCGCCCCCGCCCCCGTGCATGCACCAAGAGAGATTCGACGGGACACCTGATAAACTACTCAAGTTACAATTCAGGCACTGGTGGGACGTGTGTCCTCAGGGCATCTCAGAGGGAAACCCCGAGCTGCCAGGCTCCCGGGGAAGGACAGCCGCTGGGTCAGCCCCCGCTCGTGGCTGCCCCTCGGGCACAGCGAGCACTGGTTCCAATGCTGGCGCCACGCTTCCATCCCACTCCACATGTAGCTCTTCTGGACTTATCTGTGCACTTGTTTACTTCCTTTTTAAAAAACTATCTTATTTATTTTTAGAGAGAGGGGAAGGGAGGGAGAAAGAGGAGGAGAGAAACATAGACATGAGAGCGAAACATCCGTTGGTTGCCCCCAGCACCCGGCCCGTGACCCACGCGTGTGCCCTGACCAGGAATCGAACCAGTGACATTTTACTATGCAGGACGACGATGCTCCAACCCGCTGAGTCACCCAGGTCAGGGCTGCACTTGTTTACTATAAACATGTGCACAACATCTGGACTGTAGATGCCAGGGTCTCCCCTGGATATGTTGGGGGGGTGTGCAAGCCCATATGTACGTAGGCACGCACACGTGCATAAATGTATACATACCTGCACGTACACACCCCACCCAAGGTGCAGTTGTTGAGTGGAATTCACAGAGAGGATGGGAGGGATCAGCTTTAGGGGGGAGTGTGGGGCTGTTTTCCAGCAGAACACGGGGACGCTGGCTCCCCAGCCTCTCTGCACTTGGTAGGGTCAGGCTTTTTAATCTCTTTGTCAATTAAATGGGTATAAATTGCACTTTCTGATCAAAGGATGATCGCATCTCCTTACACGGTCATGGTCGTATTGGATTTCTCTCCCGTGAAATGGCTCTGTATGTTCTCTGTGTGGCGTAGCGTCTCTCCGTTTATTCCTTTATTCTGGAAAATTGTACGCAATTGCAGGAGTTAGAGGAGCAGCACCGCGAGCCTCTCCTTCTGTCCCCACTGTCCCCACCGCACGGCTTCGACAGCGTCACTTGAGGACGGCCTTGTTCCCTGCCCCTCCGCTCCCCCGAGCCCGCCTCTGCCAGACTATTTTGAAGAAGCTCACGATGTCATCATTTAAGCTACAGCTGTTTCAGGAAGCATCTCTAAAGATCAGATCTCCCCTTAGAACACACACACTCCCACGCAGCCCCCAACCAGGGCACAGCATAAACGCGCAATAGTGTGTTAACATCATCAGATGTCGCGTCTTCGGCCCTACCCAGGTGTCTGGTATTTAGCTGCTTCCATCAGGATCCTAGGGAGGCGTGCACCTTGTGGCCGGCTGACATATCTCAGAAGTCTCACTTAATTTGTGGTCCTTTCCCATCTCTTGTTTTTCTTGCATTTTTATTTGCTAAAGACACTGGATCGTTTGCCTCATATTGTCACTGAACACATTCCTCTCACCCTGTATTTCCTGTGATTTGTAAGTTGGATTTAGGGTCTTACTTATATTCAGGTCTGATTTTTAATTGTTGTGAGAGAAGGGTTTCCGCCCCACACACCTCTTGTGGCCGTGTCTCAGGACCAGCCACGCTCCGAACGCCCTGCTCTCGCGCTTGTCCGTGTCATCGGGCATGGGGCGCCATCCCTGCCATCCTGTGGCACACGGAGTCTGCCCTTCTGCAGCACCGTTTGCAGGCAGACACGCTGTTATCCACACATGCCGGGCACAGAGCAGGCGATCCCGAGTCCTCGGTGGCCAGGCAAGGGCACACCTGCAGGACGCCGAAGTGAGTGGTTTTCCAGCAGGACCTCAGCCCCGGCATGATGGACAGTGTGGGCAGCCCGGCTCTGCGCAGGCGCCCTGTACACTGGGGTCCCCCACCTGCCTGCTCAGTGCCCTACCCCCGTGGGCCCCCTCTTGGTGCTGCCCATTCTGCGGGTTTGTCTGGATGTGTATGACAGGTGTCCGCCATTGTGGCATCACACAGAGCAGTGTCACCGCTCTGAAAACCCTCACGTCTCACCCTCTCATCCTCCCTTCCCTCCCCCCAAACCCTGGGGACCGGGATCTTCCTTCTGTCCCCATAGTTTTGTCTTTTCTGGGGTGTCATACAGTGGGAATCACATGGTTCAGAGACTTTTCCGGCTGGCTTCTTTCCCTTAGTAACATGGATTTCTTTCTCCAGATTTTTTTTGCAGCTCAGTTGCTCACTTCTAAAGTGATGAATCCTGTCCCAGTGTCAGCTGTAATGTGTAACATTTTCAAAAGGGCTTTGCATTTCTGTGTCTGTGTCGGCTTGGTCATCCTCCCTGCGCAGCTAAGAGCAGCACAGTCATCACACCCATCCCTGTCCTCATCAACACGACAGGCCACTCCCGGGGCACCTGTCTGCGGCCCCTGATGAGAAGCTGGACATCTCAGAGACCACAGTCCCTTCTGTCAACCGGGGGTTGGAGTGACACACTCTCCTGGTTTGCAAGAGAGAGAGACAGAGAGACAGAGAGAGAGAATGAGAGAACTTTTAAATATAACCAATTTGGGAGAAGATTTATGAGGCTTGATGGCGAGTGATCACAGCCTGACTCGCAGCTCGCTTTCCACAGCTGTGCGCAACCTGCCCTAACGCAGGGCTTGCACATGGCTGCCTGGCGTGGCGGTCTTGTCGGCACAGGGGACACCGGCCTCAGCCACCCTAGTCCCACTTCACCGTGCTCCCAGGAGGGAGAGACTGTGGGACGGCCACTGGGCAGTCCCGGGTCTGTCTGGTGGACAAGGAGCTTAAGAGATGCTTGTCCAGGTGTCATGTGGTCACCTCCATATTTTAAAAATCAAACCATTAAACACTTGGAGATCACAGTTCAAATGTGCCCAATGTCCATGTTTTTGTCCTAGTCACTGCGTGTCCTGGCTCAGATAGCCCGCGGGGACAAATGCCGTCCCTCCTCCCTAGTGTTGGTGCTCAGACCCTGATAGCCTTGGGCCCGCAGCCCCCACTGGGATGGCACTTGTTCGTGCTGTGTCTCAAAACTCACGTTAGAGATACTGAGTTTTACTTGCATAGAATTTAGACAAAGAGAAGTGATTTAAAATCATATTCCTAAACTAGTAATTAACAGCGCACTTTTAACTTAGTAATTGGTTCATTATAATTAAAACAATTTGAGGCTATCCTAAGTGGGTTATTTTTTGTTAAGGATTCAATTTAAAGCCTATGACAAAGGTAGTTTAAAATTTCACAGGCACAATTCCTTACAAGGAACCTTCTGAGAAGTGGTTTTCTATAACGTACGTGTGAAATTCAAGGCCACTGGTGAGCCCTCCTTGGGATCATCGGAAGAGACCCTCCCATGTTCTCGGAAGGTCTCCGGCGCTTCCCAGTAGAGACGGGCATGCACCGAGCGGCACTCTGAACAGCACGCTGCGGGGCACGTGAGCGTTTTCTGGCTGTTCTATCTCCTCGAACAGCTGGGGCTCCCCATTTCCAGAACAAAGCCCTGTGCTTGCTCAAGGCTCCCCTTTAAATTCCATTGACGCCGCCGAGGAATCCAAACATCATCTAAACCAAGGTTAAATCCGACAGCATGGGACTCCAGGAAGGGGCATTTAGCTCGGTCTCGGGTGGGAGAGAGAAAGGAGATGGGGAAAGCCTTTGAGGAGAGACAGGTGGCGTCTGCAGGATGGTGAGGGGTCGCCCGGCGGGAGGGTGGTATTGGGTGGGGATGACCAGAGGGGAAGGAGGGCCGGCAGGCAGTTTTACACTTGATAAACATACGAACAGCATATGGGGAAGTCTGCAGGGGAGGGGCTCAGAATTTAGGGGCAAGTAGAAGAGGTTACACCCTGTAGAAAGAAGGACAAAGATGTAGAATGATAGCCCGCTGAAACAATGAAGAAATGACCCGCAATCATAGTCATGGGACAAAAAAAAGCAGTAGCACTACCCCGTGTGTCCCTTTCCACCCGCTGCACTTCCAAAGGCTCCAAAGCTCGACGCTGCCCCCTGGGGCACTCCCGTCACTTGCCCGCAGGTTTTGAATTTTACACGTAGAGCTCAGAGTTGTGGTTCATGGCGTGCGCATGCGTGTGGGAGTGTGCACGTGTGTGTTTCTTGCTCGATTCGCGTGGGTCCAAGTTCCCTATCTGATTACATCATGCACGCTGTGGCCCATCAGAGTCACCAGGAGGCACCCCGAATTGTGGGGCCGGGAAACCTCGTTGTTTCCTGGCCACATCTTCAAATTCAGGGCTTAAGTCCTGGTGCTCGTGGGGATTGGGGGGACGGACAGGGAGGACAGACAGTGCTTTTTGACACTCAGGTCTGAGCTGTGCCTCTTATTTAGATGCAATGAAATGAAATATGCATTTTCTCTATTCCTTTTCACCCTCTGCTTACATATTTCATCCCATTTCTGTACAAAGTAAGAATCTGTCTCCTGTACTGGAATCGTGGTCCGGGGTCGCTGCAGCACCGTGGGGGTCCTGCGCCTGCGTGGGTTAGGGCGTGGGCATGGGGAGTGGGGGTCCTGGGGGTAGTGTTCGGTGTGTGACCCAGGCGCCTGCTGCCGCAGAGCCGTGCCTAGTGGGTGGTTTGTTTTTTAAACCGTCCATCTTCATGCCTTTGGAGGGAAGTCCGTGAGTATGGCCGATGTTAAAAGTTGGCTTTTCCCCCCACCTGACCATTTCACAACCTTGTGAGAGATACTTTCACTCTAATTTTTGAATACTCCTCACGGAGTCACACACACACAAGAAGTCCTGTTTAAAATATTTTGTAATCAGACTGAGTCATTTTATACCCAGTGACTATTTATTCCCTTCCAAGAAGAAGTAAGGGCCGAGACGTTACGACCGTCCTCCGATTCAGTGCAGTTCCGCAGTCTGTTATAGGGACGACCGTGTGCCCGCAGGGACCTCGCGCTGTGGGGCGTACGGTCAGAAGGCCACGCCGAGGACAACGAGCAGGGTTTGCCACGTAGGTCATAGAGGAACTCTTACCGCCCCCTGAGACCTAGTGAAAGTCTGCCCGTCCTCTCTTGTCCACATGCATGGTTTACAAATTCGGGGCACAGTAGTTTTGCACTTCTTCCCTTGAACTCGTTTCTGTCCACCTCCAGAAGAGGCACCAGCCTCACCAGCGTCCTTTCGTAAAGCTGCCGAAAGCTCCCTGGTGGGCTGAGTGCTTGTGGGAACCGATGCCACAGCTGCTTCCCTGTATTACCTACATTTTGGTGTGAATTTGCTCCTTTTATCTGTAGGTGAAAAATTCAGGGGAATGGGCGAAAGCAAGGCCCTGTCCATGGTACCAAACCCTCTCTCAGGCTAAACTCGGCTGCGGTCACTCCCCAAACACTCAGCAGTTCTCTCGAATTTCTCTTTTTACCGCCTCCTCCAACCCTGTTGCCACGCATACATCGCAGGCCCACCGTGCTGCCTTCCCGAAATGCCTGTCCCCTCGGTCGAGTGGCCCCGTGCCCTGGAGGAAGAGGTGGGGCGGGACCCTCGGGCCGATGCCCGTCCTCAGTGAGACGTCCGCCTCTTGTGCTCCGGACAGCTTCCGAAATTAATTGGTACCTGTGGGTCTTATGTTGCAGGACAGGTGACACAATTTTGGCACAGGGTGTTAGTCTGAATAGCGTGATCCAAACGAAGCGTGCTGGGTTTCAACAGTGTCTGAATCATAAGTGTATTACTGTGGGGCGGCGGCCAGAAATCAAAGCAGCAACTGTCCTAATGGCCCCGCGGTTTGACGAAATCAGTGTCCCCCCCACATCACACCCAGGACCGTCTTGGTGAGTGGCCTTGGCGAGCGGTGAGCCGGGCTGAACTCCTTCAATCTGGTAGCCCCACAACCCCTGGGGCACCCCACAGCCTCCGGGGTACCCCATAATCCCCGGGGCACCCCACAGCCACTGGGGTACCCCACAATCCCCGGGGCATCCCACAATCCCCGGGGCACCCCACAACCACCGGGGTACCCCACAATCCCCAGGGTATCCCACAACCCCCGGGGGTGCACTGCAGGCCTCCCTGGCCCCCCACATCAGTCTGCGAGGAAGTGAAGGAGATGAACATTTTTCTAGATTATGTGGAACGGTGACTGCAGAACAACTTTTAATTCATATTTCATCTTCATGAAGAGTGGTTTGGGCCGTCATTTCATTAATACACCACGTACAAGAAACAGCCCTCCCTTCGAGTCCTTTCTTCTTTGTCAGGATGCAGAGCGCCGTCCCTGAGCCGTTCCAGCCCTAATGGGTTCTGAGGAAGTGTGAGCACACCCTGTCAGGGCTGCCTTTGGCTTCTGCGAATAATAATGAGCAATTTGAAAGAAAGACGCTTGTTTTTGCTCTACAGTGCCTTAAAATGAAAGAGCTTGTGTGATTTTCAGATTAGATTTTTAAAATCTTTTCTCTTTGTCCTTCACTGGTTAATGTGGCCAGCATTTAAAAATGGCTCTTGATTATAATTGGTTTTATAGTCTTTTTAAAATAATGTTGTGCCTTCTGAGTGGTGTTCCAATAAGGTGATCCTGGTGCAATTAGGATTCTTTTCCTCATCCAAGGACATTTTTTCATTGCTTTTAGAGCGAGGAAGGGGAGGGGAGGGGAGCTAGAGGGGGGGGGGGATCTGAGAAACATCGACTGGTCTCCTCCCATTTGCACCCCCCCCGGGGGAAACCTGCGGCCCAGGCACGTGCCCTGAGCGGGAATCAAACCTTACGGACAGCGGACAGCGCGCCAACCGGCGGAGCCTCACCAGCCAGGGTGCAGTTAGAAGCGTAAGCATAAAACTATCCATGTCTTTGAAAAACTTTAAATGTTTCTTTTTGCAAAATGCGCGTATACCGGTAACATGGAATTAGTCAGTACCCATCAATTAATCAGATAATATGCCAGATAGAATACAAGGTGCCAGCCGTCATTAAACTTCAAGGTGCGAGACAGCCCGACCTAAATATCCCACAGAAACGTGCTGGAGGAAGACAAAGGAAAAATCCAGCCTGTCTGTTACTGCTCTGTAATAGACTCTACATTCAGCTGTAATTTTAAAATATTTCCTTCAGAAAAAAGCAAAAATGCTCATATAGTTTTCTTTATAGTCACCGTAAATCTTCAATATTCTATGTCATGCTTTGATTTGAATGTCCCCCCAAAAATGCCTCGTGGTCCTAACCCCAGGACCCATGAATGTGACCCTAATTGGAAACAGAGACTTCACAGATGTAGCCTGGCCGAGGTCCTGGGGTGGCCCTAATGCCATATAACCGAGTCCTTATAAGAAGAGGAGAAGAGACCCAGACACACAGGCCATGTGACAGTGGAGGCAGAGGTTGGAGTGATGCACCTGTAAGTCACAGAGTGCCATGGAACACCCAGGAATGCTGGCCACCACCAGGAGCCCTGGTTTCAAGAGGGAGGGCACCGGGCCCACACCTGGATTTCTGACTTCTAGCCTCTGGCCCCAGGAAACTAATACAATAAATTACAAACGAACCCCGAAACCAATTATACAAGTAGACTGAATTCCTTGCTATCTTATTCGAGTCCAGCAGGTCACATTCAGAGTGCCAGCAGCGCCCCTTCCCAGGAAGCTGGAGCGGGAGTGAGAGGCAGGTTCGCCCTGGGCAGTGTGTGAGGATTGTCGGCTGTGGGGCCTCCGGCTTTGCCCGGGCTCCTGGAGCTCTAGACAGGACCCAGGGGCCACGGAGACGCACGGAGCTCTCAGAAGTTAGCTTGAGTTATTTGGAAATGAAACCTGTGAGGCTATTGTCCCTCTGAATAGTCTTAAAATTATTTTCCATCAGAGAGAGAGGGTTTTCTGGCTTTTTTAGGAAACACTCTTTATCTGGGCGCTGTTCAGTTTTGAATGGGATCCTTGAATTTACAGCCCACCCCACACCCCCTGGCTTTCTTCTTGGTGCGGTAACGGAGAAGCTGAAAGACGAAGAACACACAGAACTGCTACATGGATCTGCTCCTCTGATCAGAAAACCCGCAGATGAGGCCTTAAGTTTCCAGTTTAAAACTGTTCCTGAAACCAGGTGCGAAGTTGCAGAGAACGGGACCTAAGATCTGCCTGAGAAGGTTCTGGAAGCAGATCATCAGAGCTTATTCCCACTTGCAGTCGATGGGGCAGGGAGTGGGGCCAGGTGTTCGGCACACACGCGGCGAGGCTGTCCCCCGCGGCCAGAGCTGGGGGGGGCGGAGAGCAGAGAACTTGCAGGTCCTGGCAGTCGGCGAGGGACGGCTCTCCACGCGGCGTACCCGAGGGGGCCTCTGAGCAGGCGACGTTTACGCCGAGAACGGAAAGGAAAGCACAGGGACTGTGGGGCTGCGGGGTGGGAGACAGGGGCAGCAGGGGGGTGGCAAACAACTGTGAGGCTGCCACACTTGCCTTCATCCCTCATCTTCCGAGAGAGGAGGGCGACAACGAGGTTTTACAAGGAGTTCCTGCTACGCAGCTCGGCTCTGTGTCTGCAGGCCGTGGGCACCATTGTTCCTCCCCCTAATTAACGCCCTGAGCAAGGTGCTGACGTGTCTGCAACGACTCTGGAATAGATAGAGAAAGAATGTATTGTGATCAGAGTAATTTTCTTGTTAAGTAAATTTTAATTTTTAGAGCTATTGTTCCCGGAATGATACGCACAATGTCTTGGTTCGTTTCTGACCTGTAGCTGTAGCAGAAACCCTGCTGTATCCAACTTGCAAGAATGCTGTTTTGGACTTATTTCTGAAGGTCAAGGGATGCCTTCCTTTTTTAAGAAAAGTTTTTTTTTTTTATCCTCACCCAAGGACATTTTTTTTCATTGCTTTTAGAGAAAGAGGAAGGGAGAGAGAGAAGCATTGATTGGGTGCGTCCTATACGGGGATCCAACCTGCAACCTTCCCGTGACGGTCGGTGGGCGTTCCAACCAACTGAGCGCGCCGGCCAGGGCAAGGGGATGCCTTCTTTGAATCAAAGACTCGAATAGAAATTTTGCATATGTGAAATACCTTTTATAATTAGTAAATATTGCTTCTAGAGTAAATGTGGTTTCAACATATCCTAAGAGAGTTACGCTTCGACAGAGCCAAAAGTCCGCGGGGACATGCCAGTGTCAGGTCCAGTGCCAGGTCTGCTCTGGGCGCGTGGGCAGCCTGGGCCCCACACTGCACAACCCATCGGGTGGCACGCGCAAGCTGGTGCAACCCTGAGGACACGTCCGCAGCGCTTCTCATGTTCCAGACGCAGGGGGCTCTTCTGTGACTCTCCGTCCCTCAACCAGAGAAGCTGCCAGCAGCAGCGCAAGCCCCGTGTGCACAGTGAACCGGGGCGCAGGGACCGGGTGCCAGCTTTCCAGGGGTGGGCAGGGGGCTGGCCCCTCCGACCGCGCTCCGGACCACGCAGGTGCGAGGCCCCCTGCGGAAAGAGACCTCGTGGGCTGGGGTTGAGAAGGGGAAGCCGCGCCCGCTCACGTCCTGCCCATGTGCTGGGGCACGCAGGTCCGCCGCGGTGGCCGCCCTGCGCCGCTGGTCGTGGTGGGGCACACAAGGTGTGGCACCCTCCCTGAACTGGGGTTCCCACGCTCACGGCCACACAGTACTGTTTGAATGTAACTGGTTATTTTACAACTATTACTGCGTGGCTTTGGAGCCTGTGTGGGACACAAATGGGGGGACCTCCCTGAGTCCCACGGGCCTGCTGGGATCCGTCTCCAAACGAGAGGTGACCTTAGATCTGCGAGTGCAGCCAGTTCGGGCTTTGACCGTGTCAGGTTCCCGGTGTTGTCATAGGTGGTGATGGAGTGAGGACAGAACCACTGCACCCGGGGAAACAGTGGGTAAGTTCTTGTGACCTTCTGGTCACATTTTCATCAACCCATCAACACACAATCTTGTTGTTCCTGTTTAGAGACATGGTTCTTAGGTATTTAAGAGGGGGGACCCAAAACCTTGGGATTTATTTATAAAAACGGGTATTTTTATTCTTACACGTTTAAACGTCCGTCACCTCCAAAGCGTTCTCCATCTGATACGATACACCTGTCCGGACGTGTTTCCCGCCGCTCAGAAAAGTGTCTAAACTCGTGGATTTTGATGCCTTATTGTGCTTCTGCCGTTTTTTTGTTCCATCTCTTCCAAATGGGCAAAACATTTCCCTTTGAGGACTTTTCTCGTCCCAGGAAATAAACAAACAAAAAAGTCACCTGGGGTGAGATCAAGTGAATAGTGAGGTGGGGCACGGGGGCAGGCCATTTATTTGGTCGAAAGCGGCCGGGCACTCCGCGTGGCGTGGGCAGGCGCGCTCGTCAGCCAGCCGTCAGGAGACGGGCAAACGCGTTGAAAGAGTCTTCAAACAAAATTCACCGCAGCTGAGTACAGCCTCTCACAATGACGCCAGCTGGTGTGCTGATACAGGCGGGCCCCCAGACCTCTCACCCGGGGGGGAGCCTGCATTGCAAGGAGCCGCCCTCTGGCTTTTTTGGGGTCTCCCCTTGTATTGTAGATTTGTTAACATTGAACTCTAACTCGGGCCTGGACGAAGCGTATCTGACACATGTACCTTCTCCACGTGGCACATCCCAGCCTCCTTGAGCTTATTAGGACAGTAGGCGGGGCTTTATGACGAGGCCTGTGGCACTGTTTCTAACATCAAAATCACCGACGACATGCACATAAGTACAAGGACCGCGGCATGGAGTGAACGTGGGGAGGACGCTGCTTCACAGCGAGAGCTGACGGAGAAGGCGGAGCGCCACCTTGCTTATTCTCGGCTGAGAGCGTACCCTCCACACGACTTACATTTCTTGTCCTCTGTGCGTGCCTGTGAGTGACCGTGGAAGTGCTGTGAGCATTCAGTTGGGGTGACGAATAAATTTTATTGAGTTAGCAAATTCACAAGTACAGAATCCACTGGCCTGAGAATCAGCGGTAGCTTGCTAAATTCCCTGCTGTGGATTCACGCAGGTAGGTTCGGGAGCCCCTTCAGGCATCACGGACAAGGCAGGACGGAGCTTACGAGAACAGGGTGCGCAGGTGAGAATCGGAAAGCGTGGCGGAGCCAGTAATGTTCTGGGCCGGCTCAGGCTGGGAGGGGACCGGGCTGATGGGCAGTCAGTGCTGAGAGCCTCCGACAGTTCTGGGCCGGGGACAGAGACCCCAGTGCAAGGTCAAGCAAGTGTGATTGGAGGTATTAATGCTTCCGCCTTCACATCTATTGGTCCCTCTCCCGGGCACTCATGTGAACTGTGTGCCTAACCTACCCCAAGATGTAGTTTCTCAAGGTCTCGTTGTCTCTTCCTGACTTGGTTGCTGTCACAGTCTTGGCCCCAAAGAGGCAGTCGTGTCTGAAAATCCATCCACCTCATGCCAGCTCTCTCCGCCCAATGCCGGCATCCCGAGGGTCGCCCAGGTTCTTGGTGAGGGCGTCCAGCCGTCTCCATGGGTGTGATGTTGTGTGGAGACCCTGTGCTGTTTCTGTTTTGGGGTCATTGCTACATATTTTGGTGGCCCTTATGGCTACCGTGAGCATCCGCATGCGTGCCCCTCGTGGGCCTGGAAGTGGGTGCGCACTCAGGACAGGACCGTCCGGGTCTGGCACACGGGTCTGTCACCTGCGTCAGCGCTGTCCGTGCCCCATGGCAGAGCGGTGAGGCCCCTCCGCCAGCCTCTGAAACCAGGGAAAGTGAAGCCACTGGCGGGGGGCTACTGTGCACATTCCTGTCACCCCCAGTCCCCATCAGCTGTGGACAGCGCCTGGCGTCTCCTGCAGCCCTCCTCAGGCGGGGGTGATGCACAATTCCCAGGACCATTGTCCTTGTGCAGCGTCTGCACAGTCACAGGGAAGGGCAGCATCTGGAGACGCCGCCGCCCAGGAGGCTGCCCCTCGGACCATTTCCTGAATTTAAGAGCGAGTGTCCTTCCGTTGCCCACAGCCAACGAGCGTAAATCTCGTCCAGCAGTTTTATCTTATTCCCTGGTCCTGCCGAAGGCCCCACTCCTGAAAGGCCGACTCGGCCGCAGGTGTGGAGAGCTGGGCGTCCCACGAACGCGGGGCCGCCGCCCTGCCCGCACAGTGGTCCCGTCCCCCCGGGGCCCCCACTCCCTTGCACCAGAAGAGGCTTCATTTCTCAAATACTTGTGAGGTTTTGAAGGCTATCGGTCTAAGTGCACGATCATTTCTGGTCTCTGTTTCTGAATATTCTTTTCTGTTTGACCCTAGTTAGTTTATACAAAGTCTCAAGGCCAGGGAGAAAGATTTAGTGCTCCCATTTAAGGAATACAAGTGAAACGATATGAAATCAGTCACTTGATTACAGATTATTATTTTAAAAATAGTAACTCTAAGTAGCAGTTAACATGGTTACCTACCAGTAAATCACTTTGTCTTTGTCAATAAGGCTGCTTTTCTAATTATCTCTTAAAAAACGACGAGTTTCGAGCCTCTGGCTAAAGCTTTACTCTGGGGAGATGTGGGCCGGAGAGCTGGCTGGCTGGCTGGGCACACCCGGGGGACCACCCAGCGCTCTGTGCCTCCGCTTCCCCACCTGCCCATTGCGGAGCCCATGGCTGCCTCCGGCCCCCCGCCCCGAGAGGAATGCCTGAAAGCGAGGCGTCCCGTCAGTGACGGCCAGGCCACGCTGGTTCCAGGGTCACCCAGTGGGTGGCTCCGGGACAGCCCTGCGCCTGCTGTCTGGGTTTGGCCTTTTCTACTGAGCACGTGACACCTTCCGAAATCCTCGCCTGGGTCTTATTTTAAAACCTGTTTGTATAGTCTGTTTTTCGAATATGTTTCTTGCATGATAAGTTGGCATAAAAGACCACCGCCACCACTTAAAAGTCACCCCCTTCTCTCCCAGTGTCTGCCGTTGTCCAGGGAGGGGTTTCACAAAACAGTTTTTGACAAGTCCACCCGCCCGCCCAGCTTTTTGGAATCACGGACCTTTAAGATCGTTAAATAATTATTCCTCCAAATAGGTTTCCTCTAATCACTTTTAAACTATTCACGCAACTAATAGGGAATAAATCATAAATTTGACCAATTTGATTTCTCAAAATATTAATTTTTTGCAATGAAGTAAACTCATTGATTTAAAATTATATGTGTGAGTAGATGTATATGGAACACTTTACATAAAGAAAGTAGTTTTAGTGTTTAAAAGTTGAAAA
The DNA here is from genome assembly GCA_004026545.1 of Mormoops blainvillei. Classification (NCBI taxonomy): domain Eukaryota; kingdom Metazoa; phylum Chordata; class Mammalia; order Chiroptera; family Mormoopidae; genus Mormoops; species Mormoops blainvillei. The sequence continues at coordinate 17,407 of PVJD01013572.1, forward strand.
TACGATGAATAAAATCAGAGTCACCAGGGATCACGTAAGCCTTTCTCTCCCCTTCGCTCCCCAGCCCCTCCTGGCTCAGCGCCTCTTCTCTCCGGACGCCTTCTCCACGTTTTATGTTTCCATTGCAAACTTTATCACTCAAGCTTTTCTCAAGCTTAGCATATCAGACCCCTTTAATGCTTTACTTTTTTTTTTTTAAACTATACACAATTAAATTATTACCCAACGGGGCGACACTTTCAGGAAAACCATTTAGCTAATGCCACGGTTTCCGTTGCTTCTTCACTCCACCAGACCCCGAGCCCACGAGAGCCCAGAGGATTTCATCCTCTTTTCTGTTCTACCTGAAACTCTGGCGTTTATCCAATTCCTTGTGGACAAGTTTCAATCCTCTTAGATTCTTCCTGTTTTAAAAGTTGAAATGGGGAATCCTATTTCAGTTCTTTCTGCATGATGAGTATTCTCTGCAATTACAGGACAAACTGAGGGCATATGTTTCTAGTATTTCTAAGAATTAAGACATTTTCCCTGGGACAAATGACCGAGTTAAGGATGATGGAATTTAAAATGATCCCCGGTGAATGCGAGCTGCACAAACGCGTCCAAGGATGATTTGGCTTGTAGCTCATTCCTGCAGTTCATATTTCTCTCCCCTACTTCGTTGTGTTTCAGAGCTGTCGCCAGACCCAGTTGGCAGGTGTAGCAGGAACCGGAGCGGGGTCAGGGACTGTGCCCAGGACCTTCGGGTGGCTGGCTGCGTCCCCACCCCTGCCCTGTCCTAGACTGGCGAGGGCCTCGCTAGACAGGGCAAACCGCTTCCGCCCCATTCCGGGGTCCCGGCAGTGTCAGTTAATTGCACCCACACCTGTTCTCCCAGGGCTCACGTGAGTCACCGACTTAAAATGCTTTCTAGAACTCCTAGGGAGTTGGCCTAATTGGACTGGCAGTCTGGTTCCAGGATTTAAATGAGTTCATTACATCCGAGACGCCAGAATTTCTAGGACCCAAGAAGCACCTGATTTTCAAAAGGGGATCCACAGCCCCAGTGGAGCGGCTCAGCTAACGCCCCGCAGCCGCTGCAGGGTCACCTGAGCGGGGTCACCTGAGCCTTCTCAGGAGAGGACACTCCAGATGATGCCTTTCAAATGTGCGCCTAAAAGTAAGTTTTCTTAGTTACCAAAGGGTGTCTTCTGGAATTTAAAAAATGTTTATTTTTCAGGATAAAACTGTTCTATCGCTTTTAAGTGTTTCCCCTGGACTCTAACTGCCATAGTGACTTGATAACTCACTGTCAGTAATTTCAAAAAATTAGGAGACCATGCTTTTCTCTGAGCAGGCAAAAAATTTTGGGACTCCTTTTTCTCCTTGAATTCAGATTTGCATCTTACGTCCTCCTCAGAATAGTCTCCTACTGTCAGACGTATGGATATTTGATAAACAGTCTTTGATTTATCACCTGATATGCTTGCAGGAAAGAGCTGTTCATACACGGAAATTGATTTTTAAATTTAATTGTAGCTGCAAGACTCTGTTCTTTCGAATTGTAATTATAATATTATCGGGATAAAATTGAGTAAAATAAAATGTTTTTAGAAGTTGACTATTATTCAATAGAACAAGTGGAATGACAGGAAATTCAGAGCATGCGGCTGAGAGCGGCAGCCCCCCCACCAAGTTCAGGCAGCGGTGAGGGGGGCCCAGCGCCAATCCTTTCTCTAGTTTTCATTCTTATGAGCTGAAGCGACTTGTTCACATAAACAGGAATAAAGGGGAAATGGGAAAAGATTTGTTATAATAATGTCACGATTTCTTTGAGCTCCTTTCAAGTGTATGCCAAAAATCACCTTGGGGCTGTTACAAAAGATTATTTTTAAAGTTCCGTCAGCTGATGGTGTGAACAGATGCCCCTGCAAGTTGCTGAGGGCAGACGGGCAGGCCTGTCGGACTTGCCAGAGGTCTGCTCCCTTGGTCGCGGGGTGCAGGGGCAGGCCTGTTGCAGAAGGACCTCTGCCTGGGGCGGGGCGGGGGTTCCGCCCCCACGAAGGGGTGTGGGGGGATGGGTCGGGGGGGTGAGAGCTGAGCCTTTTCTTTTGAAAAGGGAAACCAGAGATTATGAAGGGAGAGGTAGCAAAGGGGAGTTGGGCAGAGAAGTTCTTAGATCATTTTTAGGAAAGAGTTGAGTATCTGGGAATTATAACTAATTGCTTTAAAAATATTATACCCATAGACCCCTGGGAAGGTCTTTGACTTATGCTGTCCAGTCTGCGGACCGCCGAGATGGGGAGGTCTCATCCAAGTTCAGGGCCAGCACATACTGGGGTCCCGGAGAGCCAGGCAGGTGCCAGTCTGCACTCAGATGGACAGAGGTCACTTGGGATTTGTTGGGGGATGCTCAGGAATGGCCTCATTTGGCACAAGGATTCCTAAGAGTTTCGCCCACGTGCACTGCCCATGGGCACTGAACATCATGCCAGAGGCGGCCGTTTTCAGTAGTGAGGGGCTCACACTCAGCCGGTGGGGAGCTTTGTGACAGGCGGTACGGCGTTGACCTTTCTGCTGTGGCAGGAAGCCACCTCTCTCGCTGGTTCCTGAACCGGTCACATGCCAGCCCAGGGTGCATGAACAGGGCTGGACACGGTGGCACTTTGCGCGGCAGGTGGTAATAGTTAGCTGGGCTCAGCCTGGGAGCCTGTGTGTGGAGACCCGGCAGGCACTTGTCATCGTTCCATGGTTACAGCCGGTTTTAACCACCGTGTGACAGAGACAGAGACCATGTGGCTGCATGGAAATTGACAGTTGCCCCAATTCTAACAGCCAGCAGTTTGATCTTTGCTCGGTTTGCATTGCAGCCCACACGACCGGGAGGCTCACAGTTCTCTTCACCGGGGAACAAATGGGTTTCGTTTCCGCCCTGGCCTGTCTGTGACCAGCAGCGTCCAGTGGCTGCGCAGCCTCGGTGCTGCACGCCCACCTTCTCTGGACCCTGTCTCCCCGTCTCCCTCCAGCTCAGCTGGGGTCCACGCTCCCGTTCCGTTTGAACCGGGTGATTACAACTCTCACTCATTTCTGTGCTTAAAAATCCTTCAAGGGTTTGTCCATGTTGATTTTTTTCTAAAATGAACTAATTATGACATGGCACTGATTTCAAAACTATGAATAAAATTTAATCTCCTTAAGTGGCATTCACATCTTCCCGTGGACTCTCCCCTGGGCCTGTCGTCCTCCAAAATCCACATATCTGGAGGGACTCCCTGCACTGGGATACGGGGTGGGCCTGAGGAAGGGGACACAGAGGGGCAACGCTGGGGCTTCGATCAGGTCCCATCTCACGGATCGTTCCCGCCTTCGTCCTCGGCTTTGATCAGACCACACGCTGACGCTGTGACCAGTTCGTTTGAGCTTCAGACCGACCCTTTTCGAAATGTGTTGCCCTAGAGAGTGACATGCAGCGTAGGGGAGGCAACCTCCCTCTAACCTCGGACGTGCCGTCCCGGGGGCCTGTGAATTAAAACGACACAAGACAGGTTGTCCAGAGACAAGAAGAAGTCCGCGTATGAGTGCAGCGAGCTGACGGGGAAAGTGCTCTGTGATGAGTAATTAAAGGGGGTTACCCTTCGGGGTTTGTACCCCTAACTCAGAAGGAGCCAGGGAGCGGGGAGAAAAGGTTCCCGTGGCAAGAACAAACGAGCGTCTGCAGGAAAGATAAACAGGTTCCCTAGGAGAAAGTGTGTGATGAAACTTGTCGAGGAGGCTGCGCGCGGCCTCTCCACCCCCAGCGCCCCGGGCCGGGGGACTAGGCGCACGGCGCTCCGGTTTCTGGCCCGGGAGCAGAAGCCGCCCCCAAGGGGGACTCACGGCCGCCCTCCTTCCTCAGAGGTTCCCGCTTCCGGCCAGGCGGGGGCAGCTCTGCGCCGGCTCCTGTCTGCGCCTGCCGGGCCTCCGACGCCTTCAGCTTGAGCCCCCGCTAGTGCCGCCCGCAGCTCCGCGTGCAGCCCCCGCAGCCAGAGGCCTTTCCCACGGGCGCCCCCTGCTGACGTCTAGTCCGCAAGACCTGGACACAGCCCGTCCTGCATCCGAGGCGCCTCCTCTCTTCCCTCTGCCGGGGACACCTGCCCGGCTCCGGTCTGCCTGGCCGTCCAGGCTCAGCCCGAGTCCTGGTGACTGCCCCACCGCCCTGTGCTCACCCGCACCCACATGTGCGGCACCCACGCCCTGGCTGTCACTGTCTCTGGGCGCCGAGCTCCCCCGCGAGCCCTGGTGCTTACTGGGGGGCAGCGGACCGGGGGCGCCGCCTGGGGTGATTGCCTGCCGCCCGCAGGGGCCGGAAATTCCCGCAAAACTCAAGAGGAGCCTGCGGAAAGGAGCGCTGCGTGTGGACGGGTCGGGGGCGAATGTCTGCGTGGCCCAGATGAGCGCGTGGGGCGGGGCGGGGCGGGGCGGCCCGGGGCTCCGTGTAACATAAGCGTGGGTCTCCGCAGGCGCAGAGAAAGGCTGTAACTAGCATGTGAAGTGCCCGTAAAACGACCCCATGGACTGCCCACACTGGCACTGGCTCACATTTTAAGTCCAGTTGCCACACTTCGTGCGTGTGTTGATCTGCTTCCCTGGAGCCTGCGGGTCGGCCCCAAGCCCCCTGCCTCCCTGCCTGTGTCAGCCAGCGAGAGTGGCAACGAACACCGCCCTGGCGACCACAGTTCGGGGGGCCGGAAGTCTGGGAGCGGGGGGCGGGGCGTCAGCCGCGCTGGTCCCTCCCGAGGCCCCTCCCCGTGGCTTGCGATGGCTGTCGTCTCCCGCGTCCTCATATGGCTGTCCCTCTGTGTGTGTCCGCGGCCTGATCACCTCTTCTCGGAAGGACACCGGTCCTCTCGGGGAAGGGCCACCTAGAGGACATCAAGCTGGCGATCTCTGTAGAGGCCCCATCTCCTGTTGGGTCATGCTCTGAGGTTCCGGGGGTCAGGGCTTCAACACATGGCTTTTCAGGGGGCCTCCATCCAGTCATAACAGCCTGTGCCACACGCGATGGCTGTTTTAAATCCTGACGGGCGCGGAACCCTAGTCCATGCATCCCTTTAAAACTTACCTTCGAAAATTCTACAGTGTTGCGACGCGTTCATGATCATCACAGCTTCTCTCATCCATTTTGAGCGCCATGGGGGCTTCCTACGAAAAACCAGCTTATGTCTCCATTCTCCTACCAAGGAGCCAAGTTAGGTGATTTCCAGGTTTTGCTCTTCGGAGCCGAGCTCAGCGGGAAACCTCGCGTGCCCCCCACCGTGATCATGCATCCTGGGGCTTTCCCTGCTCTAGACACTGAAAAGTGAAATCGGCGGGCCACAAGGTACGCACTCTTACAAGTTAACCTGCTGTTGACAAACTCCTCTCCAAGGCGGTTGAACCCAGCCACAGACCATCGAGCCGCGAGTCAGAATGTCTGTCTTTCCAGAGGCTCACAGCCCCCTTGGCACAGCCTGGTGCGCCCACGCTGCTCTCAGGAGCGCAGGCTTTGCCCGTGTGAGGGCGGGAGGCGTCTGTCTACCCGACATACTAACCGTGGCGTAGCCCCGCGCATCCCTGATGCTGGTTCTTTTGGGGTCGTGTGGGCTGCAAGAATAAGAATGTTCCTCTGGCCCGTGGCCTCTTCGACCTCGTGATATCTTTTGTCGTGCGAAATATCTTTCATGTAAATGTAGCCAAATCTATTGATTTTTTTAAATAATATGTGGATTTTTGACTTGTTTCAAAAATGCCTTAGTAGTACAGGTAAAAATATTATCTTCTGAAAGCCCTTTAAAAAAGTATGCTTTTCAGTTTTTTTCCCATTTTGATCTTGAACTTACCTTCGGACATGGGATGAGGCTGATCGTCAATCAGTCGGCACCATTCATGGAGGAAACCGTCCTTTTTCCCAAAGTCCTTCGGTGTCAAGTTCACGCTCCCCGAGCTCTCGGTGCAGGTGCCCCCCCAGGCTCCGCTCGTCGCTGCTCAGGTTCGACCCCTCGCGACCACAGAGCGCTGGCCTGGGGCTGGCCGCGTGGCTCCCGCCCGCCCCTCAGAGCCGCTCTTCGGCACCCCTCCCTCTAAGATCCAAGAGAAAGCTATCCTGCTTGGGTTGTGGCTGTTATCACATTAGATTTACAGATTGATTCTAAGATTTTCATTCTTAAATGTAACATTATCTTCATGAACTTAAAATTTTTTTAAATAATGCTTATCACCTTTTCTGTAAATTTTTTACACGTTTTTGTTAGATTTAAGCTTTTACACTTTGCTGGTTTCCTTTTCTTTCCCTTTCGTTCCCTCCTTCGTTTCTTTCTTTCTTTTCTTTTTTTTTTTTACAATTGCAAATGCCATCTCTTTCCATTGCTTCCAGCTGATGTGCGAAAGCAGAGTCAACTTTTGAACGCTCCTCTTGCGCCCCCTAGACGGCGCCCCCTGAACTGCCCATGCACTCGGGCTAGAACGTACCGATCCTAGGCGGTTCTCTTGGATATTACAGAGAATTAGATTAGCTGTGAACCCTACCAGTTTTATTGTTTTCTTCTCAGCTTGTTTACACGGATTTCTTTGCCTGTGTCTTTGGAGTTCAGAAACCCTCAGTTTGTAGTCTCTCGCCGGTTGCCCTCTGCTCTCTGAACGTCTTGGCCGAGCCCCTGCCTTTCTGTGTCCACTGGCCTTTCCCAAGTCGCGCTGTTTCCTGGGGTCTTGGCATCTCTGATTGTGAGTCCCCACCCGGCGCCTGCTTCCTCTGTGGACTGCCTCCTGGCTGGGTTCTCACCCTGTCCCTCCGGGGGTGACGGTGGGAGGTTGCTGAGTTTGCGTATGCCCGACAGCTCGGGTGTGTCCCCGGCATTAGACTGACCTTCCCGTGAAATGTGAACCATGCCGCCGTTATACGGCCGCACCCAAACCCGTGGTCGGGGGTTCCATTTATGCGGGATCAGAAAAACGCTGTTAACCTGAGCCCAGGACAAGTCAGTTCAACTTCCGGGGTTGTCTTTTGCTGACCAGTGAAATCGTGCCCCGCTGACCCTTCCCCCAGAGTCGGCGCATGACTGCCCCGGTTTCATGCGGCTGTCTGCCGTCTGGTCACCTCCCCTCTCAGGGCCGGGTCTCCTGTCCCGCCCCGCCACGGGGGTTGAAACCCAAGCCCCAAGAACACAACGGCAAAGCACCCCACTTTAGAAGGGCAAAGGGCAGGAACAGCCTTTTCTCCTGGGAGGGCGCCCAGACGGCTAAGGCGCAGGCGGGGCGGTGCTAGCGGCCCCTAAGCATCAGGGAAATGCAAACAGAACCCCGGTGAGTCCCACAGTGACTCACCGCCCAGCCAGTGTCCACGGGGGAGACCCGGCTCCTCTCGCTGACGCAGGCAAAGAAGTACAGACCAGCAAACCTGTCAGCGTGCAGTCGGAGTTTATTAGCGACCTGTTCCTACGGAAGAGAACAGGCCTGGCTAAGACGCGGGGGCAGGGGAGGCAGAGGTTCAGGGCAGAGCAGCGCGGTGAAAGGGAGGGCGGCTGAAGGCTGGGGTGGCGAGCCCCCGCGTGGCCTGAGAGCCCAGGGCGCCCAGGGAGCGCGTGCTTTGTCCTGAGGACTTAGAGAGTTGGCGGGATGGGAGTAAAAATGTTACGTGTTGATTAACGGGGAAGTGTGGTGCCAGCTTTCCCGGGGGCATGTGACGACCCAAACTTAGTTATGTGCGGGGGCCTGTTCACCCGAATCCTTATCTTGCTTTAGGCTCCATTCGTTCATCTTGTTGTAAAACAGACACATGACGGGAGGTGGTTAGCTAAAGTTGGGGCAGTCGCCCAGAGTTCTCTGTGGGCTTGCCTTTGGGCGCCGGGGACCCTCTCCTGCATTCCAGGCCTTGGGATGAAAGCACCGTTTCAAGGCTTCCTTTCCCAGCTAGTGGAGATGCTACTTAGACTTCAAGGACTTCCCTCCTCCCGGGCTAATGTGGTGCTTCTTGCGATGCCGGGACACCCGGCACCCTCACCGGACCAGGCTCGGGACTGTGGAGTCGGTGGGCGAGACACGGCCGCCTCCTCCTCCCTGCCTTGGCTTACTGTTCATTCTACCTACGTGACAGAAGGTGTTTCCTGGCAACCAGGATGCCAGCCGCTGGCCGGTCGCCGCGGTGCAGCCGCAGGGCTCTTCCTGTGCTGTCTCCTGCCTGAACACGGTGGCAATAATAATAATAATCACAGGAAAGTAGAAAATGGCAGGTTTTGAGTAAGATTGCACAGCTATTGGGACCCTTGCAGGTTGCAGGTGGGAGTCATTCCTCTGCTGTGGGAAAAACCTGTCAGTTCCTCGCAGAAGTTAAACACTTGCCCCGCAGATGGGGTGAGGGGGATGTCGCAGCCCGGCCACCTCCGAGACTAGTCAGCCTGCCTCCTGCCTGCTTTTCCTGCAAAGACACGGGTCACAGCCCAGGACCAGCCAAGGGCCGAGGAGGGCGGCTTTCTTGGTTGACATGTAACGTCGCCTGCTAATCCCACAGCGTCTGAGTATCCAGCCAGCACTGCCAGTCTGGGTGCCTTGGGTCCCCAGGGAGGAGGGCGGAGGACCCTAAGGGAGGGGAGGGGCAGGACCATAGAGAACAGGCCGCCTTCCCGGCCAGTTTGGGCTGCAGGTGGAATGAGCATCTTCCTCCTTTGGAAGCCCCCACCCCCACCCGGGGAGACAGCCCAGAGCAAAGGCCTGGTCTCTGCCGCCATCTCGTGGTGGACTTGGTGCGGGCTGGGAGGGGGCAGCTGCGGCACCAGGACTGCAGGGCCTGTGCCCACAGACTCCAACACAGCCAGCCGGCTGGGGCCAGGAGCCCCCCAGTTAGTGTGGGGTGCCGTGGGTGTGGCAGCTGAAACCCCCACCATCCAAAGGCAGGTAAAGAGAAACGTCTGGAGGAACCCAATATCTTAAATGAACTACTTTGGTAGCTTCTAAATGGTTTCAAAATGATGGAAGGTGAAGTTGATTTATGGCCTAATTGTTGGTAAGAAATAGAATTCAGGTGGGCCCTGGGCTGGTTGTCCTTCCTGGGTCCGATGGCGCCACCTGCTGGCCCCGCTCAGCAGTCTCCCCGTCCCGAGCCCACGGGGGCAACCCAGTCGGAAATGAGGCCACTCAGATCAGGCATGCCAGGGTCCAGTGCTAAAGGGCCGCAGACCCGAAACGGATGCCAGCCAGTGTCCTCAAAGAGCAGTGAGCTGTCTCAGGGCCTGCAGCCTGGGAGCCCCTTCGTTCTCCTACATCACTGTCACGGCCACCAGAGACTGAAGACTGCTAGGCCCCGACAACGTCCCGGCTGCCCCACGAGGCAGGTCCTGCCTCACCCCGGCTTTGCCAATGAGGAAGTTGAGGCCACCGGTGAAGGGACGTGCCCCATGCCTGGTGCAAGACCTGGGGCTCGAGCCCCTGAGGCTGACGGTGACTGTGGCCCGAATTTGAATTAGGCTAGTGTGTTTGCAGGTAAGACCCTCCGCTGTCCCGTAGAGCGAGCGTCTGGTATCGAGTGTGGGGCCTGACGTCCCCATTAGATGTTTTCCCAGCCCTGCGGCGGTGACCACAGCTAATGGTGAAATGCTGCGCCTGGACATTAAACCGAAGACTTTCGGGGGGTTGAGTTTTGAGGTCGGCGAAGGGAACCCCATCACTTCCTTTGGCTGAGTGTGAGTGTTGCACAAAAGCCTGCAAGTTCCCTTCCTCGGGCACTTGCTTCCTGAGAGCTAGAGAAGAGCCACCAATTATTTAAAACCATGTGGAAGTTAATGTTTAGACACAAGAAATTCCCAGACTTGGTGAGTGTCCCCGACCGGTCCTCATGTGCAAAGCCGCGCACTGCACGCGGCCCCCTGTGGTTAAAGGGATCCTCTCCCCACTCTCTGCTTCAACAGGGCAAGTGCGACTCGACCCCGCAGGGGACCAGACCAGCTGCGCCTGCCAAGGTAAGCTGCCCTCCCCGCGGGTTGCTCTCTCTCTGCAAGCACGGGTTATGTTTCTAAAAACACGTTAGGCGCAAAGCCTTTCTCGGCTTGCGGGGTGTTTCGCACTGCCCCCGAGCCCAGCAGGGCCAGTCGGGCGTGCAGTTGGGAGAATGGAGCGTGACACAGCACAGTGTAAACCATCAGGTGTCCTGTGTGACAGGCGTGATGCCTGGCTTGGGCCGTGCGGTGCCGACTGTGCACAGCAGGGGTCTGCCTGGCGCCAGCCCCTGGGAGTGTCCGGCTTTCCTTTGATGTCTCTGTGTTCAGCGTCTGGGGGCCCGAGGGGAGACTGTGTATAGGACTGTCTGTGTGGCGTTCTTGCAGAAACTTCACTAGGCACACCAGAAGCTGCAGTTACAAACGGCCAAGAAGGCGTCCGGGAGAGACGCCGCTGGGACAGGGCTGGCGCTGCTGCGCCGCCGCCCTCAGGTGGCAGGGTGGCAGGCACCCTTCCTGGCCTCTCACACTGTGACTTCGGGTTCCCAGTGGCAGCTTTTCTAGGAATCAGGCCTAAAATGGACCATCTGGGGCTGAGGTGGTTTCTGGTGGTATTTCAAGCAGCTGTTGTTTGAACAGTAACATTTTAGAGAAGAAATGTATGAAGTGGTTTTCAGGGCATTTTTGTTTCTTTGGCTCCCACGGTCCTGGCGGATATAGTGCCGTGCGCTCTGGCCAAGCTGTGGCCTCCGTGACTGGCTGAAGGTCACGGCAGGTGTGGCAGGTACGGTGGCCCCGGCGAGGCGTCTTTAGTTTATGGGAACGTGTGAAGCGGCCTCCTGGTTCGTAGGGTACAAGCACACTCCCGCTTCGCTGCACCTTTGGCCGCTTCTCACTCCCCTACGCCCCGACCCCCAGGACTGCGCCGCTCAGTCGTCCGTGGGCTCAGCGGGTCTTGAGTAAGACAGAGCGACTGTTCCCTGCGGTCTCCTGCTGCTCGGAGCAGAGGGAGTGACCCCTCCTGGTCACAGCGTGGACAGAAGGCCGGGCTGCGGCTTTAGGATGGAGCGACACAGGCTGACCACATGATGGAATGGGCTCAGGCTTGTTCCCGATCGTGACAACCTGGGGTCTGCCTGACACACACGTGTCGGCTGCCTGCCTGACGTCTGTGTATGTGTTATGTTTTGATGTTTTAATTCTTAATAACTTGTGAAGCAATCCATTCTTCAATATGCAAATAAGGTAACTCGATGGTTCAAACTAGTCCTTTGAAAAGAACCTTCAAGAGTTAAACGGCGTCAGTCCTGGCACAAGGCAGCCACTCGGCAAACCCTGGCCGAATGCCAGCCTGCCCTGCGTCTGTGTGCGGGCTCTTGGCACGTGGGGCCCCGGCCCAGAGGTTCCTGTGTCGCCCACAGCCCCTGGCTGAGTCACAAAAGCAGCTGCCAGGTTAGAATTTTGAAACTCAGACCTGAGCCGGGCTCCCCTAAGCGGCCGTCCGTCTTTCTCACCCTGGGCCGCACTGGTCCTCGGAGCCCTTGCAGCCCCAACCGGCCTGTTTTTCTTTGTCTTTTTCGCCCGACCCTCCCTCGCCTCTTCTTTGACTCCTAGAGCCTATGAAGTGGTATTCAGAGACGTATTTTGCCTTCTGAAGATGCTGATTATGTGAAGGTGACAGGTGACCTCAGAAGATGGGCCAAGCACAGGAATAAATGCGGAAACCTGGTGTTCGGTCTGTCTTCAGGGACAAAGAGCCTGCCACGAGGTTGCCAGCCCGGCTCCCAGGCACGGCCTCTGCATCCATGCACTGCCGTGACTCCCAGGGACTCACTGGGACTCACCAGGACTCGCTGGGGTGGCGCGGGGTCACGGGAGGGGGACGCATTCCCTCCCCGAGCCTGGGGACCTTGAACATGTGAACGAGGCCCCGAGCACTCCCTGGTGGGGGGATGGGCACTTGGGGACTGCAGTAGGCACAGGGTAGGGCAGACTCTCCCCGGGGCAGGGGGGGTACCCGGAGAATGTTCCAGAACAGGCTGTTAGCAGAGATACCTGCCATGGGAAAAAAAAAAAAAAGCGCTCATCTGTAGCCTCTGAGCTTTTAAGATTTTGCCCTTGAATAATCACAGAAGAGGCAAATGTACGGTCATTGCTGTATTGCTGTCATAATCGACGGCCTCTCCAGATCCGTGTGGCGCTGCCATAGAAACCAGTGACCTCTCAGGGGCAGGTCCTGAGCCCGGAAAATCCTCTGATGGAGGCCGGCCTTTTGAATTTTCCTTTGGGATAGCTGGAGAGAAAGCAAAGTTAATGTTAAAAAAAGGTTGACCCCACATTTTAGCATATTCGACTAGCCTACGTCCCAGCTTCCAACCCAAAACAGTCAGGGTTTTTAGAAAAAAAAAAACTCCCAAGGCTTTTCATTAAGTTCTAGGGTCACGGGTGATATTTTTCCTTCTTCATGGTTCTTCATAATTTACAAAGAAATCTAAACTACTAACACATAAGTATATTTTAAGAAATTAGTTAAGGCTCAACTCATCCTAAAAATATTAAAATAACTCATCAGAAGGCGATGGCATGTGATAGATGCCTTAGATTATTTCACCAGTCGAAGGAGAAATTTAGTGACACTTAGTGACAAGTAGCATGAAGAGAAGTAGCCAGTTCACTAATGGACAAGTCGTGCCTGTCACGAACGCAGTCCAGAAGGTGCCACTGTCGTAACGGTACACCCCAGAGCCCAAAGGGAGCTCCCTGCCGGAACCCCATACTGCCTGTGATGTTTCCATGTCATCACCACGGCCATTTGGACACTGACCTCGGGCAAGCCGAAGGAGCAGGAAGTGCTTGGTTCTTTGGGGTAGGCACTTAGAACAGTGGCACGGTGGGGACAGCACAGCCACTTCCCGCCAGCTCCTGTTACTTGTCGGAAGGGCTGACGGCTGCCGAGTGCCTGCCGTTGTCCCGGCCCATCAGCCACAGCTACTGTTTACTCACGACTGTTGTGTTTCACAGGCGAGGACATGCAGGTCGCGAGACGCCGAGTCCTTCGCCCCGAGCTGGGCGCTCAGCGGCGGGACCCTGCTTCGTGCCTCTCAAACAAGCGGGATGCTCTTTAAATTCTCTTTTATAAATGCCAGCTTGACATTGAACACCCTCTACTCCAGTTTAGGCCGGCAGTTTCTAAATTACGGTCTCAGATTAAACATAAGAGCTATGGGAAGTTACGGCCATCTTTTCTAACCCACAGAATGTTAGGCACGGCTGGTATTTCCCCAACGTCGGTGGGACCCCTGTGACCGTCTCTGTGCTACTGTGCCCGGGGCTGCCTGTGAGCTGTAGGGACAGGAACCCCACTTTGCCCACCCTGAGCGGCGTGAAACACGGCCCGGCTGGTCACCTGGGGGTGGGTGTGCGGCTGCGGGGAGACCGACGTGTGGGAGACACGACTGTATGGCCACCCTGTTGTGTGGCCTCTTTGGGCCGCAGTTTCCTTTCTGTGAAGCCAGGCGCTCCCTCTGCGAGGTTCTGCCCGCTCTCTCAGTCCCAGCAGAGCGAACAACATTGTTTTGTGGTGACTGGCCAACACCAGCACCAGGGCCCAAGCACAGTAGGGCTCACTTTTGTCTCACGAGGTTACCAACCCAGGGGCCGTCCTTGGCGGCTGATGCCAGAGGGTCAGTGGGCTCAGGGCCCCGGGTGTCTTCCACCTGGCAGCCCCGCAGTCCTGGGTGCTTTGTTCTCGTCGCAAGGCTGGGGCAGACGTGGATAACATGTGCCCGTGAACGTCACTCCATGCCCGTTCCCAGGCCTGTGGTCCCTGCCTGCTTCCCCCGGGACGTGGTGAGCGCCGAGGGGGTCTGCCTGGCTTTGGGGGGTGTGGGTCAGAGGAAGACGCAGCCCAGTGCTTCTCGGTGGGCACAGCAGGGGTCTAACGGAACACAAAGCGGGTGCTGTTGTGGGGGCGTCTGTCTCAGGCCTGGCCGTGGGAGCACTTTTGTGCTGTTGCTGGAGGACGGACGCCCCCATAAGACGATGACAGCAGCCCCTTCAAAGCAGCAGCCAACAAGCACTGAGAGATGTTTTCCAGAATAATTTCTTCCCAGGGTGTATTGGGAAGCTGAGTAAGCCCAGATTGTTATGACAACCTCTCGTGCATCGAATAAAAGGCAATCTCTTGCCTTAGTCACCATGGCAACATTCCGTTCACATACTTATATACACCTGCAATTAAGTTCCATTAGAAATGAAATGCTCCTGTTGCAAAGCCACTGAATCTGACATGACCGCCGTTCAGCCGGTCACCCAAGACCCCATCTGTTTTGCAAATGTGTTTGCGAAAGGACGGAGCCCTGGGTGACTGCCTTTGAATTCTCGTGGGGGACGCACTGAACGGCAGTTGGGTCGCTCGCGTGCTGGTGCCAAGGGCCCACTCGCTTTAGGTCAGCCTTGCTCAGACCCTCCGCGCCTCTGTTTCCCACCGTGGCCTCTGTCCCATACGGGTGCACGCAGCCATGGAGGGGGTGGATGAGAGCTGTCCCGTGAGCAGCCGTTTCACGTGATTCGGGCAACACGGTGGTGCAGGGAGGGTGGCGATTCTGGTCGAACCTTTTCCCAGCTTCCCTGTGGCTTGTGTGAATCTAACCCGAGTGGTTTTCCAGAGAAAAGTCAGGGCCTCAGACTCGTCCACCGTCCGTGACCAGACCTGGTGCGGCAGCCCCACCGGGCGTCCCCTGTCGCGCCTCATGCAGCGTGGGCGCACCCGCGGCACCCGCGGACAGCAGTGCACCCGCCGTTGGGTGCGGTGACTGTTGAGTGGCTCTGACCGTCCTTCTGTACGGCAGGGGACCAGACAGACGTGCCCTCAGGAGTAGATCTTTAAACAGTTTCTCAAGGAGCCTCGATTTTATTCTGTGTACAAAATAACCTAAGGAAATGTTGGCGCCCCAAAGAAGCCCACTCTCATTTCTCCAAAGAGCCACTTCCCACGTGGTGTGATGTCGGATGTGCGATGAACGTCCCCACGTGAGGTAAGCACCTCACCCAAGGCGGTCAGTAAGTTACCGATGGTGACCGCAGATCCCCGGGTGTTTGAGACAATACCAGAGCCTTGACACCCTCCCAAAAAAATTCAGTAAAAATTTCTCTTAA